>JACEEZ010020682.1:162909-272977 GCA_016584305.1 Chionoecetes opilio | reverse complement strand
CATCTTCACGTTTGCTGGACGTGAAAGAAACACGAATGTGTGGAATGTCTTTGATTCTCTGACAGACACTCTCGGAAATCTTGCCAAAGCACCAGATAGCCTCAACTTGACTGATCTGCAAACCATCGAGAAATACGTCGTACTTCTATACAGTAGAACATGCGGTCTAGACACTGTGAACGAAGCAAGGAAACATCTTTTTGCACAGGGGTCAAGATCACTGGAAAACATTCCTCCAACTGAGGCAGCACTGTTGGAACACTGCAAGCGAGCTACATACCAAGGTGGACACATATGGGGCCAGACTCTGAACCTCATTCCTGTTCTGCCAAATCCAGATGAATGGGGATGGACATAGACCACTGTATACCTGGACTGCGCACGAGACAATGTTTTGAATTGCGGGGCTGCATAGGGGCCTGCGGGGCGCCCGACAAAGAGATATAGTGGTCTATGGACTATCATATAGACTGGTTTATCAGTATATATGATATACTGTAATCTTCGTAAATGTTTGTTCTATAATATTATCAAATAAAAAACAGTAAAACACGCTAAAGAAATGCCATTACGAGACTATGAAGAAATATGCATGAACTTAATATTCACTTAACTCTTCGCCATTTAAAACTTTGCGAGTCAACTTTTATCATGAAGGGTATCAATAGAAGCGCAATTTTATTAGCTTTCCATTGCTATATTTCGTTATCTGATAAATGAATTAGAACCATGCATAAATTAGCGTTAACTAAATAAATAAAATCATCAATCGGGTAGTTTTCCCGATTGATGATGTTATTTATTTACTTATATATTTCGTTTTCTGATAAATGAATTAGTACCATGTATAAATTAGCGTTGACTGAATAAATAACCTCATCAATCGGGAAAATTACCCGATTGATGATTTTATTTATTTGGTTAACGCTAATTTATGCATGGTTCTAATTCATTTATCAAATAACGAAATATAGCAATGGAAAGCTAATAAAACTGCGCTTCTATTGATACCCTTCATGATAAAAGTTGACTCGCAAAGTTTTAAATGGCGAAGAGTTGAAGTGAATATTAAGTTCATGCATATTTCTTAAAAGTCTCGTAATGGCATTTCTTTACCGTGTTTTACTGTTTTATATTTGATAATATTATAGAACAAACATTTACGAAGATTACAGTATATCATATATACTGATAAACCAGTCTATATGATCCGTATATATATATATGAATCCGAGCGGCCCTCCGATTACAGGCCCTTGTGCGACAGGCCGATATTCCGTGCGCAGTCCAGGTATACAGGGGGGAGATGCTGAGAAGTGCCATAGAGGTAAGGCGAAAAGAGCGCCTTACCCGTCTTCAGGCGCTTTTGTAACGGCCCGGCTAAGGCACCGACTAAAGCCTATGCACAGTCGAAAGTTCAGGCGCTTTTGCACTGCCTTACACCTCCAAAGCCTATGGCGTGGGCGTGGTCCGAGAATCCTACTAGCCAATTACGTTGCCTATCTGAGCGCTGCTTAGGCAGCTTCGACAATCACAAGGCTTGAACACGTCTCTGCTGAAGCAAGGAATGTTGTCCCTCCCTCCCTAACCAAGCACTTATGGCAAGGAGACACCGCTCTCCCCCGCCAAAAGCTGTTTCATCACAAGTTTGACGTTCAACGCAGGTTTTGACCACTTATATATTTTTGCATTAGGACGTGCCATACACCATGATAATCGTTAAGGTGTGCCGATTCCGGAACAGTGAGTGAAAATTTAATGCAAGCAACATTCCAGGAATAAGGAGAAGATGAATAAAAAAAGGTGAAAAAAAGTTTATACACGATTTCATTTTGCTCTCATTATCTTATTATAGGTATAGTTTACTGCAATTTTTATACATTCATGATATGCACTAATGTCTCGTGAAGATGATGGTATGTTCAGCTGTCCTAAATATCATCTGGTAGTATGATAATACCGTATAATAGTACAACATTTTAGTGCGGGCGGAGCACCTGCCGCCCGCCGCCCGCCCCTAACCAACACACAACACAACATTTCTTATCACCAGCATATAACACCCTATAATGCCGCATTAGTCTTGCACGATCAAGTCATACACACCTTGCAACACTATTAATACGCAAACACCAATTGTTACGTTGTAGGAACTGAAACAAGGCTGTATTTGCTTTATAAACAGAAGATGAATGTCTGTCAAAGGCCCACAGCAGCTCACTAAGTCAGGGTCTGACCATGCCTTAGTTTTCAGCGCCTTTAGCGGTGCCACTAAGGCAGCAATCTCGACTGAGCATTGCGGTGGGAGGGCGTTTCGCCTTACCACAGGCGCCCTAGTGGATAGGGCGCCCTAGCTCACTCTCAGCATCTGGCCCCAGTGGTCTATGGGATGGACTATGACAGAACATGGTTGGCATCCGCACTGGACAGCGCTACCAGAGGCATCGCGGGCTTGTCATGAACTTATTCGCTGTGGGTGTAAGAAAGCATGCAGGGGACTCTGCAAGTGCAAGAGGAACGACCTTAGCTGCACTGAACTGTGTGTCTGCCAAGGTGGCTGTGTACAGTAAATGGACTGCAGATACTCGATCGATATGTCACTTCGAACTGTGGTCAACATGTGCACATGCAAGAATAATTTGCATCAGTATCACTGGACAAATGCTAGAATATCACATTGAATAATTTGGTTCTATTCCCATATAGTGTATTTCATTTGCAAATGTTGTGCAGACAAACTACAAGGCAGTATCATATAAATGATGAGATATGTACAGCGTTTTGTGCTTTTTGTTTGCTTCTAAATGCTTTATTTAAAGCAAAATGGACGCCATTTTGAAAATATGCAAATTAGAGATGCTTCCAATCATTCAGCTATAGATCTTAATGGATTGGGCATGTCCACAAACCATAGTCTAGTATTTTAAACCACTCAAAAATATATATTAGAAGCATATCTAGGTCGCTAAAGAAATTTTCGGTATTTCATGGCGGCCATTTTGTTTTTTGGTGCCACGTCCTCTTATCATGCAAATTTAGTTGGGGTCAACCCCATATATTATTTAGTGTATATCATATTATAAGTACAGCAAGTCTGTTGCTTTTATCACAATTTGAACAATATATTTGCTAAGAAGCTGTACTATAGCCTAACAGATGTCTCACCTTCCAGTGCCATGACTCCCACCCCGGTCTGCGTTCACCTGGTGCACGGCGAGTCCACTTCCAGGCTCCAGATGTTACCAGACACAGGCGCCGACGTCACTGTTATCGGCAAGAGACACCTGCAAATGCTTCACATCCCCCTCAGCAACCTACAATCTCTACCGTCCACTACTACGCTGACAGCGGATGGGTCAGTAATAACACCTGCTGTGGGATGTTTTTACGCTACTTTACGGCTCCACGGTAAATCTTGTACCGCCAAGATACAGGTGCACGAGGGTATTCAAACGCCCCTCCTGTCCTACGGCCACTGCATGGAGCTGGCTATCATTTCACCTGCCTTCCCGAAGCCACTATTGGAGGTCAAGCACGTCAACAGATGCGCTGAGATGACTCCCTCCTACCACGTCCCCGTCAGCTGCACGGGCGCACTTTCTGCGCGAGTTTTCGGACGTGTTACTCTCCAAGGCGAATCTCAAAACGTCTCCTCTGAAACCCATGGTGGGCAAACCCATGAGGATTCACGTGAAGGAGGGAGCCGTACCATTCGCCATTCACACACCGAGGCAGGTTCCCTTCGCTTTCCAGCGTCAAGTTCAGGAGGAACTTGACTCGATGACACGTCAGGAAATCATCAAGCCTCCCTGTGACGACCCTTCAGAGTGGTGTCACCCGTTAGTCGTCGTGGCTAAGGATAAAGGCGTGAGAATCACGGTTGACTTGACGAAACTCAACTCTCAAGTGGCCCGCCCAACACATCCTGCCCCAACTCCATTCACCGCTGTCCGCAGTGTCAACCCCTAGCGCGTTTTTTCACCACAGCGGACGCCTTGTGCGGGTACTGGCAGTTGGAACTACACGAGGACGACCAACACCTGACAACATTTATCACACCATACGGCCGCTTTCAACACTGCAGAGGTCCCATGGGTTTCTCGGTTACCGGTGACACTCTGTCTCCGCGGCAACCTGGCCCTGCAGGGTGTAGATAACTGCGTTAAGGTGGTTGACGACATTCTCCTCTTCGACGACGACTTCCCCACGCATCTCCAACGTATTCACCAGATGTCGCAAGTGTACGGGATCACACTTAACAAGGACAAGTTTGTGGTCGCCGCGCCTAGTGTGAGCTTCTGCGGGTATAACCTCTCAGCTGAGGGCGTGGCCGCGGATGAGGACAGAGGCCCATATGCAAGAAATTTTGTCGACCCGTTGCATCGAGATGCGGTAAGCAAGGACAACGCAACGAGTGGAGGTTTGAGTCAGCTGACTGCGTTCACCATGCAGTGGCTTGCACATCCCACCTCCACCCTGCTGTGCACTTATTCCATCCTATTTCTTCCCAGACCATTACAGGTGAGTTTTCAACACAACCGAGAGTAACATGCATACCTTGTGAATGCACACGTGTCATAATTAAGGTAAAATCTGGTCTACCGTAGTAGACTAAAAGTAACAAGAGTCAGCTAGAGCAGATTTTTTTACTTCCACCAACTAGCTGCTCACCATATATGCATGGTGCATTTTGTGTGAGAATGAATTTCCATTCTAGATACGCTCAAGTTAATTATAGCCTATATAGTAGGCTACTATGAAATACCAGCTATACCGATGACGACTTCAATACGATGATTTCCTAAGATAAGAGGAAGCAAATATATAAACAAATGCAATCACTGAAAATTAAAATTTCATTCAGAAAGGGGAATAAAACGGAAAGCCAGAACCTGTCATGCCCTGCCACCTATAGCTACATGTCCTAGGTAGACAAGGAAGGCCAATTTTTAACAGCAAAGCTACGCTACCTTTATTTACAACTATAGGATTCGTACAGTAATTAAGTATCTCATCGAGTGCGCTTATATTAATTCACATTACTGTGTAACGAGACGCAAAAGATATACGTAAAAAGACAGTGAAGGTAAGAAATAATGTATAAATAATGAGAACAAAATGAGGTCGCTACATGGTGAGATATGCCGAGCTGCCTTTTGACTGAGAAATGGCAGGCTGCTTAATGACGGAGAATAAATCATGTCGCTACATGGTGAGATGCATTACACCGATATTGTGGAGGGACAGGCTGCCACCTGACGAAGAACAACAGGCAGTTGAGAGAGGCCGCTGCCTCAGCTGGTCTCGCTTCCCCGTGACTGAGATGTGTCAGGCGGCCTCCTGACGGAGAAATAACATGCTGCCGTAACATGTTGAGATACCGCGCTGCCCGGTGACAGAGGAGTGCAAGGCTGCCTCCTGACAGAACGCCACGCCCTGTATACATGCAACCGTAACAAGCAAAGTTACGCTTCCTTGATTTACAAGAAGATTCGTCTCTCATCGAGTGTGCTTATATATATTCACATTACTGGGTAATAAGACGCAAAAGATATACTTAAGAAAGACAGTGAAGATGAGAAAAAAATTATAAATGATGAAGATGAGTGGTTAAATCCACCCAGAGTATCCTACGGCGAATTAATCCGCCACGGAAATCTCCGGCCGTGGGGTCGGCTGGGGTGAGGCAGAAGCCGGGAGCAAGCTGTTGCCTCTCCGCGCGGCGGGATGAAATGAAAAGTAAACATCGTACCTCTGGCGCGCTACATGGCATCTCATAACACAACAAACTGGATAACCAAACCTCCCAGACCGCTACAGCGGCACCTATCGCGGACATACACACAGACACACAGACACACTTTCGCTTATATTATTTGACAAAATTTCATTCACCATAGTGAATATTTTTTTGTTGTGCCATTTTTTCCTATTTTTTCACTTGTGTCATTATTACCTGTGCCATTTTTACCTGTGCCATTTTTACCTGTGCCATTTTTACCTGTGCCATTTTTACCTATGCCATTTTTACCTGTGCCATTTTTACCTGTGCCATTTTTACCTGTGCCATTTTTACCTATGCCATTTTTACCTGTGCCATTTTTGCCTGTGCCATTTTTACCTGTGCCATTATTACCGTTCACCAACACCACCACACGTCTGTAAACAGAAAAAAAAGTTGTCCTGGTGACTTTACTGTTATCTACGGTTGTGGACGGGGACCATGCCATTACTAATATTGTCTTCCAGAATCACTGATAATAAATATATTTTAAATCAGACCTTGGAAACAGCATTATTTTTGATATTGCAAAACTTAAGGCGTGTTTTGTAGTGTCCTTTCGGAGTAAAATTATACTTATTTAAACTCCGCCCCTGCTTGCCATCACAAAATACGATTGTAGCGGTGCCAGACGCTTCTACAGACGGAGCCGAAGGAAAATGTATCGTACATTCACTGGGAGAGCCAGACAGACCTCGCTCTCACAACCTTAAAAAAATTACCCAACTGTAATTCGAAGACGTACGGAATCATGGTACATCATGTTGCCATCATGGAAGACAGCAACAATTTATCATTTACATATATCACTTTTCCTCTCTTCTCTTTTCTTCCTTTCCCTTCCCTTTCCTTTCTTTTTCCATTTCTTTCCTTCTTTCTCTTCCCTTTTTTTCTCTTCTCCTCTTTTCTCTTTTCTGCTCCTGCCTCAAATCTCCAGGCGTTCGCCCTTTTCGGCAGACCGCTATAGGTTAGGTTAGGTTAGAAAAACGTTAGGTTAGGTTAGGTTAGGTAAGGGTTTCGTTGACTGCAGTCAGAGTAACTTTGTGTGGGAATCACAATGAGGTTATTTTTCAAGAAAATCCTGTGGTTAGTTTCGGAGCTACAGCCATGCGTAGAGGGCCGCCAGCTCCCGAAATCGGCGAACGCATGAGGAACCCTGAGAGCACCTCAAAGCACCTCACCTCGCCTCACTGGAGGACTGTGGAGGTGTTCGTATATCCATTATGTAGCTACATTTTGTGGGTGACATTCCTGTGTAAGTTATGACAAATGTACCAGTTACATTGCATTTTTAAAGTAATTATAATTATTACTAAAGAGACTGTTTATTATTTTAGTGTATTATGGCCAAATTACAAGTTTTATCGTGCTAGCCACAAGTCTTAACAAGGGTTCGGACGCATTGAAAGATTGGAGGGAGTGGAAAAATTGTTCCCAGATGTCGCTGGAGAATATTAATATTTGTGACATCATTAACTGTTGAGTTGTTGTATATATCCGATCAACGTGTTGAACCTACTCCTAATTAAATACAGTATCCTTTGCATGTCGTGCGCATGTAATGAATGTTGAATTGGATGAGAATTAAAGGAAAAGAGAAACATTTACGGGAGGAGTTCTGATAAGATTTTCTCATGCGCGCGATCTGATTGGCCAGGCTCTTGAAACCACCACCCACACCCACGACAGTATAATTTTACAGGAAAAGAGTAAAATCCGCTGCCGGGAGTGACTCTGCTCAGTTTTCTGTACACGCAAAAGAGTAAAAAATAAGTGGGCGGAGCTTAAATAAGTAAAATTTTACTTGCAAAGGCATGCACAAAATACGCCTTTAGTTACGTATAATGTTCTATAAATTGTGGCACCACCGCTCACGCAGCCCGCCAAAAGATTCGGAGCTTCCTCTTTTGCCTCCAGCTTTTGCCTCCAGACGCACTTCTTTCAAGGTCACACAAGCAGGAAGTGACGTCACGGTGACGTCACGATGACGTCACGTTGACAAGACGTACGTAGCAATACGTGGAGTCTGAACCCCGCATGAGTCAACAGTCACAGTTAGGGTATCTTTATAAAGAGGGTAACGCCATTCATAGGCCTTATGTTAAACGCTACTGGGCGCCACCTTGGTGCCAAGGCCTCTTCGTTCACCCAAGACCCGGGGAAGTTCTCAAGGCATGACCCCGCAGTATATCATGTTATACATGTATAAAGGATAGACTGTTATCTTCGGAAATGCTTGTTCTATAAGATTATCACATAAAACACAGTAAAACACATTAAATAAAGGTCATTCTGAGACTCTGAAGAAATATGATGAACTTAACATTCACTTAAAACTCGTCGTCATGTATAACTTTGTGGGACAGCTTATAAGATGGCAGATATCAATTGAAGCAGAATTAAAAATTAGCTTTCCATTGATAGATTTCGTTTTCTGATACATACAGTAGAACCATGCATAAAGTAGCGTTAACTACATAAATTACCGTGGCGGACCCGCTCTTTCTCTCATCTCTCTCTCTTTCTCTCTCTCTCTCTCTCTCTCTCTCTCTCTCTCTCTCTCTCTCTCTCTCTCTCTCTCTCTCCGTGAAAGAGATAAGATTTTCATCCTATCTAGACACTTTGCAAGTACCAACTACAAGGTTATTGACTATACAAAGCGCCGCCACGTCAGCACGAACTAGGCGGACTCGAACCGCTGACCGAATGCGCAGGGACTCTGCACATTGCAAGCTCACGTCTCTACCAACCTTGCCACCCTGACGGGCCCGTGATAGAGAGAGAGAGAAAGAGAGAGAGTAACCAAAAAACTTTTCTACTTATATATATATATATATATATATATATATATATATATATATATATATATATATATATATATATATATATATATATATATATATATATATATTTATTTATTTATTTATATATATATATATATATATATATATATATATATATATATATATATATATATATATATATATATATATTTATTCATTTATTTATTTATTCATATAATATATATATATATATATATATATATATATATATATATATATATATATATATATATAAAGTAGAAAAAGTATTTTGGTAACTCACTCTCTCTCACCCATATCCCTCTTTCACTCATAGAGAGAGAGAGAGAGAGAGAGAGAATGAGAGAGAGCGGGGCCGCCACGGTAATTTATGTAGTTAACGCTACTTTATGCATGGTTCTACTGTATGTATCAGAAAACGAAATCTATCAATGGAAAGCTAATTTAATTCTGCTTCTATTGATATCTGCCATCTTATAAGCTGTCCCACAAAGTTATACATGACGACAAGTTTTAAGTGAATGTTAAGTTCATCATATTTCTTCATAGTCTCAGAATGACCTTTATTTAATGTGTTTTACCATGTTTTATGTGATAATCTTATAGAACAAGCATTTCCGAAGATAACAGTCTATCCTTTATACATGTATAACATGATATACTGCGGGGTCATGCCTTGAGAACTTCCCCGGGTCTTGGGTGAACGAAGAAGCCTTGGCACCAAGATGGCGCCCACAAATCGAGTTGTCGCTACTCTATATATTAAAGTAATCGTCCAGACCATTTCATCATTCCTGATTTAATGCAATCAAATCATAGCCATTAACGAGTATATCAACAATACGTCGTCACTTTTTGTATCCAGTCAGCCGTTTTTAAATAATCCGCAATCAAAATCTGCAAATTCCCCGAGTTTTCAAAACGCTCTCAAGGTTTGCAGATGCTCAGGCTCAGGCTCGGTGACGTAGCATCAGGGAGGCTCATCTTCCCGCGCTGATCAGAGGCACGTAAACACAGAGATAAATATAGTACTTGAAGATGTGTGGGTGTTTCTGATAGATTTTTTTTGCTATATGCCACATGCATGCATCCTTTATGGGTGCAGCAAGACAGCTGTGCCTTTCGAGAAAAGTTTGCACACGGAAAGGAGTGGCGTGTGTAGGGTGATACACGCCTATAGTGTATTAATATATTGTATAGTTAAGGTTAGGTTAGGTATACTTTGTGGTTAAGGTTAGGTTAGGTTAGGTTAGGTATACTTTGTGGTTAAGGTTAGGTTAGGTTAGGTTAGGTATACTTTGTGATTAAGGTTAGGTTAGGTTAGGTATACTTTGTGGTTAAGGTTAGGTTAGGTTAGGTATACTTTGTGGTTAAGGTTAGGTTAGGTTAGGTTAGGTATACTTTGTGGTTAAGGTTAGGTATACTTTGTGGTTAAGGCTAGGTTAGGTATACTTTGTGGTTAAGGTTAGGTTAGGTATCCTTTGTGGTTAAGGTTAGGTTAGGTATACTTTGTGGTTAAGGTTAGGTTAGGTATACTTTGTGGTTAAGGTTAGGTTAGGTATACTTTGTGGTTAAGGTTAGGTTAGGTTTCATTAAAACCTATAAGGTTATGCATAAATGCATGCTTGGTATGCATTTAATATAGGCGGCCTGATTCAACTGGTGGCCCGAATCAACTGTATTCGTTATAGTGAGGTTAGGTTAGTAACTTTTAGGGGGTTATAGTGAGGTTAGATTAGCAACCCTTAGGGGGTCCATGGGGGGCGCAGCCCCTTCTGGCTAGAAAGGTTAGGTTTTTCTTTGACCTCCTATGACCAGCAAGCATGGTGGCCTTAAGGAAAACTTGGGTTTTTTGGTAGGGAAGGCAGACACGACTCATTTATTGCTCTCCCAAAATTGTCCAAATCTGTACATATATCAATTAAGGAAAATTCCCTAGCAATGGGTATCTAGGGAAATCCCTAATTTAGGGAATTCCCTAGATTTTTTAATATAGTGACTTTGATGATTTTTTGGGGAGCCATAAATCACTTATATTTGCTTCCCCCACCCAAAAACCCCGTATTCCCGCCAGTTCCCCAGGCTTGTTGGCTATAGGGGGAAGAAAAAAAAGACAGGGGTGAAGGACTTCTTCCAAAGTTTTACCGTGCCAGGTCCTCCTGCTGAACCTCAGGCTCTGCTAACACCTGTTCATCCACCTCGTACTCGGGCTCAAACATATAGGATCCCATGACAATCTGAGGTTCGTTTTCCTCATAGTATACGCGACCAGCGTCATTTCTTTCGGTGTCAGATTGAGCATCGTACTCTAAATCTGTCACAGCGACAGATTCACTGTCTGACACCAAAGTACAATCGCTCATCATAACATTTGCCGACAGGTGTCAGACAGAGTGTCTGCGGGCGTCCCTGTTCTGACGTCATCAATAACAGTCGTAGCCCTGTTGGAGGGAAGATTTTTTTTTTCGCGCGCTTTTTACAAAAGTCGTGTTTTTACGGAAATAAGGCCTGGAAATCAATTATTTTTGGTGGATTAGGTGTTTTGAATGTACATTCAACATAATTCGGCAAAAAAAAAAAGGGTCTGGACGATTACTTTAAGGTATTCTAGTCACAGTCACTCGTGGAGCACTTGATGCTGGAATGTGAACGGTATGAGTATGCTAGAACACAGATGTTGGAGGTAGTGGTAGGAGAGGTCGGAGTGGAAGAATGTCGAGAGAGGAGAGACAGGAGAGTGGAGATGGAGTACCTGCTGGGGTTGTGTGCTGAGTGGAGGAGTGACAGTCGTGTGATTGAGAGTAAAAGAATTCTTGGAGAACTCTTGGAGAGCACGTAGGAGAGAGCATGAGAGGCAGGGGGCCCCTCAGTGATGGGGAACCCCGTATGAATGTGATGCAGAGAGAGGAAGGAGGGGAAAAAGAAATCCCTAGTTTTGCTTCCCCCTTTTGCTTCTCCCAACAGATTACGTGTGTGGGAGAACGCCGGACCAAAGGCTTCACTGACAGCATCTGCTGGGTGACTCCCAAATCAAGATCAAGATCAAGATCAACAGTCATGATCTTGATCTTGATCTTGATTTGGGAGTCACCCAGCAGATGCTGTCAGTGAAGCCCTTGGTCCGGCGTTCTCCCACACACGTAATCTGTTGGGAGAGAAGCAAAAGGGGGAAGCAAAACTAGGGATTTCTTTTTCCCCTCAGTCTCTTGATCTTGATCTTGATCTTGATTTGGGAGTCACCCAGCGGATGCTGTCAGTGAAGCCTTGGGTCCGGCGTTCTCCCACACACGTAATCTGTTGGGAGAGAAGCAAAAGGGGGAAGCAAAACTAGGGATTTCTTTTTCCCTCAGTCTCTTGATCTTGATCTTGATTTTGATTTGGGAGTCACCCAGCGGATGCTGTCAGTGAAGCCTTGGGTCCGGCGTTCTCCCACACACGTAATCTGTTGGGAGAGAAGCAAAAGGGGGAAGCAAAACCAGGGATTTCTTTTTCCCCTCCTTCCTCTCTCTGCATCACATTCATACGGGGTCCCCCATCACTGAGGGGCCCCCTGCCTTTCATGCTCTCTCCTACGTGCTCTCCACGAATTCTCCAAGAATTCTTTTACACTCTCAATCACACGACTGTCACTCCTCCACTCAGCACACAACCCCAGCAGGTACTCCATCTCCACTCTCCTGTCTCTCATCTCTCGCCATTCTTCCACTCCGACCTCTCCTTCCACTACCTCCAACATCTTTGTTCTAGCATACTCATACCGTTCACATTCCAGCATCAAATGCTCCACGGTTTCATCCACTCCTGTCACACACATCACACACACCTTGCTGCCATCATTCTTCCATCTGTACATACGACTATTTACCTCCAGCGACTTTGTCCTGGCTCTGAAGAGTAGGTCCCCTCCATAGCCACCATCATAGAACCTTTCATACCGTGGCTGGTCCTTTCTCCTGTATACCATTCCAGTGTTGATTTCTCACTCATTGCCCTCAACCATTCTTCTTTCCCTTTTTCTTCCACTCTCCTATTTATTTCCTTTTTGCATACAGCCATACTCCCATGTCTCATCACTCCTGTCACAAACATTCCCAGTTCACCTGTCCATCTTTCCACTTTTACCGAGTCTTTCATCCACTTCCCATACATATTCCAGTCCCAAACCTTGCTTGCCCATTTGCTGTCATCCATTCGTTGCAGTCTAGCTCTGTACATCAGTCCTGCCTTTGCTATCCTCTCTCTGAACGTGCTCCATCCCATGTCTCCTCTAATTGCTTCCACTGCCACATACCTATTGGCTCCTAATGCTATTCTGCCTGCTTTGTTCTGTGTTACTTCCAATCTGTCCAACTCCTTCCTAGACCACACCATTGTTTCCAGGCCATACATAATGCTAGGGACTGCCACACCCTTCCATAGTCCTCTCACCACTTCATATTTGTTGGCCCGACATCTTGCCACACTGCCTAGCCTTCCAACCCACTGGTTGGCTCTAGCTATCCTCTCATGTTTAGTTTTCTCATAGCCTTTATCATCCAACCAAATACCCAGATACTTGTACTCTTTCGTTCTCTTTATTTCATTCCCACCCACCATCCAAATCCTGTCATCATCAGAGTCATCCCCATTCACCACCAACACTTGACTCTTCTCCTTACTGAGCCTAACGTTGAAGTCCCTTCCATACTCAGTCACAGCATTCAGCATCTCCTGTAGCTCATTGTGGTTTTCACTAAGGATCACCACATCATCTGCATACATCAGTACACTCAACACTTCATCTCCAATTTTCACACCCAGACCTGTACGCTTCACTCTCACTGCCATTTCCTCAACATATAATCCAAAAAGTAGAGGAGAAAGGACACAGCCCTGTCTTACTCCTCTCTTACTATTCACCCATCCAGTCTCGAGGTCACCCATACTGAACCCACCCATACTCTTTCTGGCTTGAACATGAGCTTGAGTTCCGAGCTACCACATCTACATTTCCATTAAAGTTTATACCTGCAATTAAATTCTCTCTAGTGAATACAAATTTATTACAACGAATTTTAAAAGTAGAAAAATAATAAATATAGGTTTATTTCAACAATGGGAGGGAAATTAGGGAAAGAATTTGGTCTCTGATACTATTTGGTGGTGATCGATGGCCATTGTGCGAGTGTTGTGTTTGCCGGTAGCAACGCTGTGATTATCTCCGCTTTTGTGTTATTTCTCTTCTCCGACATAAGGTTAGTGATTTATTCTGATGTATTGAAGATGTATAAGTACTGTGTTAGCCGTGGGAGGCAGTGAATATGTACTCAATAAGCGTGAAATAGCTAAAATCGACTTTGATTATAGGTCGTAAATATGATTGTTTATAGAATTCTAATGCTATCGTAGTCCTCATGAGTTTGTTTTTTCTTATTTCCCGTCTCTGACTGAAAATTTGTATATATTCTGGTGTTTTGAGGATGTGCAGATGCTGTAGTAGGCGTGATGTGTAGTGAATAACTCTTAAATCAGCGAGAAATAAGGAAAATCTGATTTAGATACAGCATGTTGATTGTGTATGTTGTGAAGGGGGTGCAGTCAGTTCGTACACAAGTTGTTTCGTACACTGATTTTGAGTTTTCGTACATACCTGGTGTCGTATCGTAACTCTAGTAATCAAGTTCAACTCGGGGCTGAGTGTACGAAACGTCTATGGTTTCATTTTCATGGTATCATATAGACTACCAAACAGCTTTTGGTGTACGAAACAACTTGTGTACGAACTGACTGCACCCCCTTTCAACCAGTAATTGATTAATAGTTCTTATCCTATGTATTTTGATATTTTAAGAATGATTAATACATTCAGAATCGTCGGAAATGCATCATTTTGCAGTTATCCCCGCTTTAGGTTAGGCTTCTCAACCAACGTCCAGGCTAGGTTAGTGAACTAGCGGGGAGGTCCGGGCGTTCCCCCCCCCCCCCTCCCGTTATGTCAGGTTAGGTAACCATTGTCCATGTATTGTATTAAACTGCTGTTTTACCGTTGTAGTTAAAGATTTAACTAGAGACTTTTCCAGGAATAGGATAGTAATTCCCCTAGACATAATTGGTTTTATATTTTGGGTATTATTTTACGATGTCACCAAACTTCCCTACACAATTAGAGAGAACTGCAACTCCGAAATGCCAGTGGTCGCTGGCAGTTTTAACTCACAATTTGGTGAAAAGTTGGTCAACTTGAAAGAAAAATATGGGCTTATTCCACTGCACTTAAAACACAAAAGTATAATATTAAGAACGATTTTCTTCTATATGTATATTGTATAGAAGCCTGATTCTGTAAAACATTGTATATAACCAAATAACCAATTAGGTTATAGTTGAGGAGGCGAGGTAAATGCTACTCTATGATATTATATAGTCAATAACGTATGTTTAGAAGTTATCTATACCTAGGCAGTCATATGTTTCTGTTATTATTGTGTATCAATCAGATAGAAAGCCTGGAAGTGCAATGAGTCGACGCGTGAAGTAGCAATGTTTTGATTCAATCTCCCCGCCACAATCTCCCCGCCCACCACTCCCTGCCGCGGCGTGTCGCCTCCACAATTATAACCTACATTGTCGCAGCAACAAGCCGATTTCGGCATTCTTTATTCTTCGTTTTTCCAAGGCATTGCTTATTGTATTTTGACAAGCGTTTGCCAGACGCAGCAGTACTGTCTTAGAAAACAGTGTGAACATCGCCCAAATTTTACATGCCACAATATACATGTAAAAAATATATTAAGCTCTGTTACTCGAGGCGAGTAATTTGCATTAAATTGCTATCCTAGAACGTTCAATCGTAATGCATGTCATGCATACACTTACTAGAACAACAGAAGAACGTTCTTTTTTAGTATTCAGATGCGGTGCATCAATATTCATTGCGAAATTGATTTATGAAAAATATTAGTCGCGGAGGGAAAACACAGTAGACCAACCTTTGAGTTAAAACTGCCAGCGACCACTGGCATTTCTCGAGTTTCAGTTCTCTCTAATTGGGAGCATGGTTTTTGTTTACCTTATTGTATTCTATGAGACATTTTTTCTTTGAGCTTTCCGTCGCAAATTAATAGTTTCGGAGATATAGAACATTTTAGGTGGGGGGAGGAATATGTCTTGTTTACAAAATGCCTCCCTCTTTCTCTTCTCGTGACCTGCATCGCTGTTGTTTGGGATTTTATTAAAATTTTATTATTGGACCCAGTTAGGAGGTTAAAGGTTAGGTTAGGTTAGGTAGCCACGGGTGCGCCTCCGAAACAAAAGCAATGCAGGTCACAAGAAGAGGAAGAGGGGGCATTTTGTAAACAAGGAGACATATTCCTCCCCCCACCTAAAATGTTCTATATCTCCAAAACTATTGATTTGCGACGGAAAGCTCAAAGAGAAAATGTCTCTTAGAATACAATAAGGTAAACAAAAACGTTTGGTGCCATCGTAAAAATTTACCATATTATGTATGTATTTCCGGCCTTACGTCATCCCATAGTGTTTTCCGGATATATTTTAAGTTATAATGGACGAGAACTGCGTGGTTGCTACCGCCGTTACCACTTACGTTTTCTATATTATTTTTTGCTCAGTAAACTGTGCAGAATTAATCCACTTCCGCGTAACTTTTAAAGCTTACATACGTATTGAAGAAATTATATAGTTGTCTAATTTGCGTACAGACATACCCTCCCCGTCCAGAGGCCCCCCAACCCTTTAGGAGGTTAGGTTAAGGTTCGATTAGGTTAATAATCTCGTCGAGGGGGTGCTGCTAAGAGGTTAGGTTTGGTTAGGGTAATAGTCCTCATGGCAGGGCGGGGCAGAGCGGACCATGCGACTGGCGGGCACATGAGGGGCGGGGCACTCTTGTTTTTGTACAATTCCGTCACTTCCCTGGTTTCTGAGACACTTGACTTTGACTATTATTTCCTGGCCAAGGTTTAGTGCTTTCTCTGATGAGAAAGCACTAAATTTCTCTGATGAGAAAGTCTCCCTAACATATCTTTTTTAATATCATATATTCCTGCACCAATCACGGTGCAGGAATTGGTCCCTCTCATGTGAGGACAGGGCTGGTGTCCTACATAAGAAGTGACGAGGGAACCACAGAGGAGGAGGCAAGTGGAAGCCTTGACAAGGGAGGGGGAAGAAAGGTGTCGGCCCTGCAGGGTTTAGCAGTGTTCAGGCAGTGTGTCATTTTCTGAGTTGTGACTGTCACCACTGTTGCAGGTGTTGAGGTCAGGGCCAAGCTTGGGTCTTGGCTCGGCAATAATGGGCTTATTCTAGTATCGCCGAGGGTTCCCGCAGGACTGGCAGCCGAGTGTGCTGGCACTAGTATTGCTGCGGTGGAGGCTGTGGGGCCGGGCAGCAGCATGAGTGGCCGGGAGCAGCAGGATCAGTCTGCCTCAGGTGTGGGGAGGCACAGCTGTGATGGCAAGAATTACCTGGAGGCAGGCAGCTCAGGCCACAAAGGAGAGAACAAATCGGAGTGCCAACAGTGTGGTCTATCATTCAGATACAAGAGTGAGCTCGATAGACAGTCCGTGACACACAGTGGTGGTAGAAAATATAAATGTCAAGAGTGTGGGAAAAGATTTACTCTAAAGAGTAGCCTCACCACACACACCCTGACACACAGTGGTGTTAGAAATTATGAATGTTTAGAGTGTGGGAAAAGATTTACTCTAAAGAGTAACCTCACCAAACACACACTGACACACAGTGGTGTTAGAAATTATGAATGTCTAGAGTGTGGAAAAAGATTTACTACAAAGGGTAGCCTCACCACACACACCCTTATACACAGTGGTGTTAGAAATTATGAATGTCTAGAGTGTGGGAAAAGGTTCACTGAAAAGAGTAGCCTCACCAGACACACCCTGACACACAGTGGTGTAAGAAATTACGTATGTTTAGAGTGTGGGAAAAGATTTCCTAGAAAGGTTCACCTCACCACACACACCCTGACACACAGTGGTGTTAGAAATTATGAATGTCTAGAGTGTGGTAAAAAATTTACTACAAAGGTTCACCTCACCACACACACCCTGACACACAGTGGTGTTAGAAATTATGAATGTCTAGAGTGTGGGAAAAGATTCACTAACAGATCTGGTCTCAGTGAACACACTTTGAGACACACTGGCTATAGGAAATTCAAGTGTGATATTTGTAGCAAGTGTTTCATGACAAAGAGTGATATTGCCAGGCACATGAAGATCCACTTTCGAGGTGGTACGTTGTGTGGATAAGTGTGGTTGTACCCGTGCCTGTGGGAGTGTGTCCTGTGTGCAATGGGTGGTGGTGGTGGTGGGCAGTGTGTTACATGTATCTACCTAGTTGTAACATACAGGAAAAGAGCTATGCTCGTACCAGGGCTGGGTTAAATTACTTTGATCAATTACATACAATTACAGACAAAACAGAAAACACAATTACAATAACAGACAAAACAGAAAACACAATTACAATTACAATTACATTTATTTGTTATCCAAAAAGTCAATTACAATTACACTGATCAAGATATTTTTCAATTACAATTAATTACAATTACAATTACAAATAGTCGCAACACAATGATCACTACACAGTCATACTAAGTATTTTTTTTATTTCAATCAATGTATTAATTAATATCCAACGTCATCACATACATATACATTATAGCATTATTCATATAACAAGACAATATTCTTACACAAACAGACAAACCACTAAAAAGAAGAAAAAAAGAAGACCAATTTAAGTAATACACCAAGTTAACATATATACTAGTCATACTACTGTTCTAAAACATGCTTTCTAATTACCTATGTCAATTGTCACTGGGTTTTTTCACTTTGGGGCAATTTTTGGATTGCACCTGCGGAACATTAGTACCTCAAACACTTTGTCTGATAGAGAGCACCTGTTAGGCTTGAAGACTTTGCCTGCCACAGAGAACAACCTTTCCACCGGGGCCGAGGATGCTGGTATCGCCAAATATTGCGTTGCTAGGATGGCAAGGTCTGTCTGATGGCAAGGTCTGAAGGATAGTTGGTGCCATTCTGTTCCCAATACACAAGAGGGTCGGAATCCTCGGAGAGAGTCGGTTGGGCGAAGTAGGCCTCCACTTGGCTTGGAGTGGATATCTGAGTTGATGCAGGTGCCATGAAGCGAAACAGTTTACATTTCTTCCGAGGGGGTGATGCTTGGGGTGGTTCTGGGTCCTGGCTTGGTGTCATCGGAGTGATGGCCTTCACTCTCTCTGCCAGTCGTTCTGTTACGATGGGGATCTCAGCAGGGTTACACCACGACATCTTCCAACGGGGATCCAACACTGCAGCAAGTTGGAAGGCCTCGTTATCCTCGTACTTCTGAAGACGTGTGTCGATTGAAGTTTGCAGAGTGGTCACCATCTTAGACTTGTATGTTGCAGATAGATCTTGTAGTTCGGCTCTCAATTCTCGGACACAGGGTATCACAAGACTAGAAGTCTGCATCTTCTCTCCCTGGCACTGGTCTGTGGCGAGCTCGAAGGGTGACAGGATCTCGGTGATTTCCCGTAATATTGACAACTCATATTTGGTTAGCTTTCCTTGATAGTCCAGCTGCTCAAATTTGGCCGGGTCGATACGCAGAATGGAGTTCATCATCTTCAGTGTGCTGTTCCATTTTGTGTCGTTTTTTGGCTGCAACTTGGGGCCAACTTCCAGGACATTTGTTGCAAGGCACGAGTGACGTACGTGGCTGACCAGCTTTGATGCCTTGGCAATGGTGGTGGAGATGGATCCTATTATATTTAGGCCATCTTTCACCACAAGCTGCAGGGTGTGCAGGAAGCAGGAAACGTGGTTTGGAAGGAAGTCAAACTCGATCCCATGAACCGGAGAAACTTCTATGTCGTCATCATCTTCATCATCGCTGTCTGCCTCTGCGATATATACAGGGAGTTGCACGAATTGCCTTTAACATGTTGGCTGCGTTATCCGTGACAACTGTTATGTGCTTGTCTTCCAAGTTGAAGTTGGCAATGATCTGTTCGAAAGCATTGCGTATGTTGTCGGCATTGTGTGACCCAGCGAATCTCCGGCAGGCCAGCATGACACTGCAGCTTGAAGTCGTCAATATAGTGGCCAGTGATGCCGATGTACGCGGGCATGTCCCTGCTACTCCATATGTCGACTGTTAGGCAGATGGCTGGAAAGGCGCTGAGCTTGTCGATGATTGACTTGTGAGCGAAGGCTGTTTTTTCAGGAAGCAATTTCTTGGTCAGGTGTTTGCGGCTCGGCATTGTGAACGATGGCTCAGCTTTATCTAGGAGGCGACGGAATGCAGGATCCTGGACTCTGGTTAGTGGCTGGAGGGATTGCGTTATGAAGTCGATGACGTAGTTGGTCAATTCCACCTGTCGACTGTCTTTTGGTTTCCATTTAGACGCGTGAACCGTGACAAAATTGGTGACATCTGATTGGCTACCTGAAGCAATTGGTAGAGCTGTGGCAGTGTGTATGGTGACTTCTGGGTGGTTCCTCTAAAACAAACAAACAAACGATATATATGAGGCATTTAGAGTCATAAGGCAAGCCCGCCAAATCAGTTTTGAGATAATTACGTTTTAAGTTGGGGGTGTAATTACTATAAAAAAAAAAAAAAAAAAAAGTATTACACACCAAGATGATTGTCTAGCCATACCTAACACATTACCAAAAATAAAGAAAAAGTTTTTTTAATAAGTTTTTATTTTCTATTCAGTACTACCATAGGGTACATTGTACATGTATATAATGTAATTATTTTAGGGTGATAACAACACAATCAGATAAAAGATAAGGTAATAAAACAAGTACCCTGTTAATATTTTTCAGCTTGGATGACAATTACTATTTTTTCTGTATTTGGTTTTGTTGGAATTTATATTTTTTCCAGATTTTGGACTTATTTATGAATATAACACTGAGGATTATTATAGATTATCCTTAATAACAAAGAGAACCCTCATCAAGCTTGATGGTGGTTTAATGTTTGACGGGGTTGAGAGCAGTGGGGGGGTGGGTTTGGGATTAAAAGTCAAGGAAGTCGTCGTCCGGATCCTCCTCTGCAGGCCGGGGCACAACCCCCATCTCAGCTTCCTGTCCTTGATAAGGTCCTCAAAGAACTTTGTGTAGACAATCAATCAATCATTGGGGGCATACGCCGGGGGGCGCGTCGCCTCGCCCACCCTACGACGCCACTCCCGGGGGTCACCACGCGCGAGTTCCCATGCAGGCTCCTTTCCCATACCAAGCAGCTCTCGACAAGAAACAACAACTTGCCCCAGCCACGAGCCTTGTGGGCGCCCCCTTGGCCTCCTCCATGCCGGATTGTCTCTTACAGATACAACCCGATGGGAAGGATCGGTTTCAGGGTAGCGTGTAGACAGGATCATCTTTAATAACATACCGCATGAGGTCTTGGACATCCTTAAGTTTCTCAGGTGACAGTTTCACTGGTGAAGGGTATTTTATCTGAAGCTGGGAACGCGGGAAAGACTGGACACACGTGAGTTGCTGCGTGGCCTTGGGTGGGGCGCTATGATTGGCTGGGTGATGGGCGTGTAGGTATCCCGCGGTCTCATTGGACGACACGGTCGCCCTTGTCTCTCTCAGAACCACGACAATGCATCAGAAAATCTGGCTATAAATAGAGTGACTTTAGCCTCTCGGTGGTGGGGTTAGATGATCAGATATTGCTTTGACTCCTATCCCAGAACACAGAGAAGAGTTTCGCGTATAGTGGCCTGTTGGAACCTGAAAATGGCCAAAATGGCGGGCTTGCCCTTATGACTATACGCCTCATATTATCTGTCATCATAAATGTAACGTTCACAATTTTATAAATTTAACGTTTACAATTCCAACTTAATTAAAAAAAATTAACTGTCTTTTTGTAATTCTAATTTAATATGCATGTACATACATGTACGAATTCGATATTGTATTCTTGCTACAATTATAAACAATTACATTTAGTTTCATATGTGTGTCTGCACAAAAGGTACTGATGTAAACATATTAAGGGGGGTGTTCAGTGAAACTTGAAATATGGCTCCGATCCCATTGAGATTTTACACGATAAACTACATTATTATGCAGCATTCCTGGCCAAGTTTGAAGACGATAGGATTCTTACTTTGTTTACATGAATATTTTTTTATTAAACATGGGCGTTTTTTGGCAAACTTTAATTTCTATCTTCTTTTCATAAATGATCATATATCAGTTTGCTTTATACCACGCGATAACACAATCACTCCTCTACATTTTTATGTATGATTTTAGCTGTCGCAGTGAAATTGGATTTTTAGCAATTTTTTTCATGTCATACTGAATTTTACCATAGATTTCCTCGTTATTAATGTTGCGTGCATTTTGGAGCAATGAACATACGACAAAAACTGCCTATTGCATGCTTCTGTCAAATGCTGGAATCAGATTGGGAATAAGTCAAACCGTTTCAGAGAAGATAGAAAATATTCACCACTAATGAGGGAAAAAAGTTATGAGCAGTTAGTTTATTTGTCAACAGCATTCCAGGCATTTATTATTTGTAATTAGACTAAAAACAACCAATTTAGAGCTTTTGGCACCTGTTCCCTTTTTTTTTTATATATATACGTAAAAGGATATTTCGCACCTGAAGGTGTTTAGCATTTTTTAAGTTTTTTTTTATCTCGTAAATGTATTTGCTATTATTTGCAAATTTTTACCCAAATTAAAAAAAAAAAAAAAAAAAAAAAGTAAATTACATCTGTATTCCTCTTTCCAATAAACATATATTGTTTATTAAATTCGGTACAATAATGGCGAAAGTTATTAAAGGAAAACTGGAAAAAGGCAAGTTTTTCAGTAGATAGGTTTTCTCCCTCTACTCCCTCACTATTGAGGCCTTGAGACAACCCTCAGACCCTCTTTGTCTCACAAAAAGGGACTGAGAGGTGTCAGTTTGTCTATGCCAGTGAATAGATATCATGAAAAAAAATTACATATATTTTTCGGGGGGGAGGGGGGGGGTTAGAAAATCAGCCATAACTCTTTCAATTTTTCTTCTTTCTTTATAATATTTTGTCACAAGCTTGCCCAAGTGTTAAACTAGGCATGATATTATTTTTGGAATATTTTGATGTTTTTCGGAAATATTCACTGAACGACCCCCTTAAATAATTCTTACCTTCATGTGCGTATGAAAGTTTGATGACGCGGCATATGATCCAGAAACAGGCCGACTGCAGATTTTACATTTCAGTTTGAACTGGCCTGTTGTGTTCCCCATGGGGCCACGGAAATGAGTTAATATCGGAGGAGCCATTTTGCTGTTGAGCCCTTTGACTTTCTCCGACAACTGATAAAGTGAAACACTGATTTCTATTTATATACCCTATCATGTTTGTTTTGTTTTGCCTTCCAGACAGTGCCAGTTGTGTGCATGCAAAGGGGACATTTTTTTTTATCACCATTTCTACCATTGATAACTATTTACAGGTATAATCAGGCTAACCATCTTGTGTAAATCTGACAATGTATTGGACATGGCCAAGGGAGGCTTTCCGATGTGGTGATTAGTCAGTTAATTAATAAAACTACCAACATTCTATTCATTAAAGCTTTTTCTTAACGTGAACTCTTAACAACACTGGGACCACGAACCACCGACAAGCCATTAGCCGTGGATAATGCCGCCCTACACACGCGTCAAACAGGCAACACGATTGTATTTACCTATCACAACTAGGTAAATACAACAAGGTAAATAAGATGCCTTAACCTTACGGGAGGGTAATAAATATATATACGCAAGCGAATTTGGTTTGTTGTGCTTCCGGTGGTAATGTTAAAAGAATAATGCCATGAGATAAAGAGTACAAAATAAAAGGGTGAGTGATGTAACCGCAGCATCACTCAACCCGTCTACAGCTGGTCATCAATGGACATGGAATAGTGCGAGGGTTTTCATGTTGTGCAGATGTATGTACTCCTATGTAAAAAAAAAAAAACAACAACACAATAGATATATAATAATAATACAAAAATACAATAAAAAAAAAAATGTAAAAGTATTAGTTATGTATAATGTCATTCACTTCTGTTCAAGGTCACTCAAACATGATGACAACACAACCACAAGACACACTACATAACATACTGTTACATTACAAATTATACATGTACAGTCAAACCTCGATATAACGGACTAAAGGGGGGGAGGAGTGGTCCGTTAAAGCCGATTGTCTGTTATATCGAGGGTATTTTCCCAAGTGTGGAAAAATATATGAAAAAAACGGAAAAATAGTGAAATAAATGAGAAATAATCACAACATAACCAGACTGTGTAGCTATGCTGGGAGGTAAACAGTGACTGGCACTACATGCTGAATTTGGTCCGCTCCTACACGTGAAATAAATGAGAAATAATCACAAACACAACCAGACCGTGTAGCTAGTCAAGCTGAAGCTCTAGAGAAAGGTAAACAAACAACAAGCCGGGCACAGCCCGTGGCTGTCAAAGGTATTGCATATTATCATGACTAATGCTCATTATTATATATATTATATGGTTGTGAAGTGCAGTTCTATACATGTGTCACTATTTAGGTCAGTGTAGCACTGCGTGTCACCTTAGATAAGGGTGATTTAGGGTGTTGAGGTGACAGGGAGACAGTCTAGTAACGGCCACGCCATAACACTAATAGTCACTATTTTAAACAATACACACCTTCTACCACTAAATCACTAGCAACACAGGCTCTTCCTTATAATATTATATCTTAATATGTGATACATCAAAGCTCCTTAAAACTCAAGCATTCCAAGATAAAATGAGAAAATAATACAATTATGTTGAGTTGGCAATTCAAGCGGCGTTAAGTGGTCTCATATGCAAAAGAAAAAAAGAGAAAAAAAAAAAAAAAGTCACGCAAATGGAGTCCCTTATATCCGAAGTCCGTTACATCGAGGTCCGCTATATCGAGGTTTGATTGTAATTACAATTACAATTATTTTTGTAACAAAATTTTCAACTACAATTACAATTACAATATTTTACAGTACATCAATTACAATTACATCAAATTGTAATTAATTACTCAATTACGCAATTACAATTACAATTGAACCCAGCCCTGGCTCGTACTGTCCCGTCTCCAAAATTACAATGATCCAGCTTTGGTTTGCAGTGGTGAATATTCTTGGCATGCACCACCTCCTTATCCAGGCTATTCCACAGTGCAATGGATCTGTATGGGAAGCTGTACTTCTTGATGTCTCTCTTGCTTGTGGTCCTCTTCAACTTCTTCCCATGACCTGCCGTGGCTCTCTCCTCCCACAAAAACATAGCCTCTCTATCAACATTTTCCAGTCCCTTGGAAACCCTGAACCCATTAATCAGATCACCTCTCTCCTTCTTTTCTCCAGTGCTGCAAGATTTTATCTTAACATAACGGTCTTTCCTTGTACGATAAATCTTTAAAACTTGTGACCATCTTCGTTGCCGCCCTCTGTATTCTTTCCATCTTTCTTTCTCTGCGCTGACCAAAGCACTGCTGCATATTCCAACCTTGGTCGCATCATTGACACAATCAGCTTTTTCATCATCTCGTCCAAATGTGCAACCGCCACTCTTACATTCCTCAAGAGGTTACAAGTCTCTGCGGTGATGTTATTGATGTGCCTCTCTGGTGTAAGGTTGCTAGTCACCGTTACTCCCAGGTCTTTTTCTTCCTTTGTTTTTCTAATAGACTCATTTCCCATTCAGTAATTCCGTTAGTCTCCTTGTACACTACCTTCCCGAGTTTCGCGATCCTTGAGTTTCACGCTGAGTCCTAAATTCTTACCATCCCGACTTTCGCGCATTATATCCCCGAGTTTCGCGTTTTTTTTTTTTTTTTTTTTTTTTTTTTTTTTTGGGGCGTGTGTGTGTGTGTGTGTGTGTGTGCCTACAGCGCCGTTAGGCAGTGACCTCCAGGAGTGGGATGGTAGGCCCTGGAGGTTAACTTGTGGGCTGTGATGGTTGGCCCTTTTGGCGCCCGTGGTGGCGCAGACAGAATTTCTATAGTGACGCCTGTGATTAGAGGCACATGCCGTCCACTGTGTCCTCCGATGCACTCACAATCGAAGGTAGAGTTAATGGGCAGCATGTGGGTGTTCTTAGGCCACTCAACAGTGCAGAGAAAGATTTTAAGTGGATCTTACAGCCCTCATCAAGGATAAAAATAAGTAGCACCTTACCTTACACCCCCGCCGTTCCTTACTATTTACCACAAAATACTCCTTTATAAGTGATTAACTATGACGTGTGTGGTACTGTGGTTTCTGGAGGTACTGGAGGAGACAGGAGAGAAGAGAGGAAGGCATTGTGACAGTGTTATTGCCGTATAACACTGTCACACAACCATCAGCTGACAAGATATGTGTCAAGCTCACTCACTCCGACCAAAACAGCATCTGCTGGGTGACTCCCAACTCAAGCTCAATCTCAAGCTCCTCCTCCCTCCTCTTCTCTACGTAGTGTTGGCCGAAGCCACCACCCCGGGAGGCGGGTCACAAACCCTAGGCTAACACCCAGTACCCATTCACTGCTGGGTGGACAGGGGCTTGGGGCATTTTCAGGATATTTTTTGGGGGAAAAAGTGAGTCTTATAAGCTGTAAAATACGGTAGGTACACAGCCCTCAAGTTAACCTCCAGGGCCTACCATCCCACCCCTGGAGGTCACTGCCTAACGGCACAGTAGGCACACACACACACACACACACACACACACACACACACACACACACACACACACACACACACACACCAAAAAAAAAAAAAAAAAAAAAAAAAAAAACCGGACTAAATAAACATTTTTACAGTGTTTTTAATACCCGAGTTTCGCGATCCGCGAGTTTCGCGCTATGCCTCCGGAAGAAAGCAAGCGCGAAACTCTGGAGGGTAGTGTACTCCTACCGAATTCCATCACTTTACATTTTCCGGCATTAAACTCCATTTCCCACCTCTGCCTCCAGTCTGACATCTTACCAAGGTCTGTTTGTAGCTGATCACAATCTTCCTCATTTTTCACTTTTCTCAGCAACTTGGCATCATTTGTGGATCACCTTACATAGCTATCTCTTCCTTCCAGCCTATCATTGACATAGACCATGAACATCACTGGTGCCAGCACTGACCCTTGAGGAACTCCACTTATTGCTCTGCACCACTCTGAGGGTTGATCCTTCATCACTGTTCTCATCTCCCTGGCCTTCAAGTCATCTTGGATCCATTTCAGCACACCAACTTTCACACCTCCTTTGTCTTACCGAAGAGTTGTCCAATTTATAAATAGGTGTCCGTGAAAACATCCAATTTATCGGACATCAGAAACATGAACATCCGATTTATGATATTGTACTGTATGCATGTATATATAATAAATAAAACTATTAATTATATATTTATTTATTATTATTTTGTCTTTTGGGAAGTGACAATGTGTTAGGAAGGGTGCGTGTGTTTGTGCAGCGAGGGGCTGGAGGTGTGTGTGCATTGTGATGAGTTTGCCCTGACAGTGAACCTACAAGCTGAGGCTGTAGCTCAGGTTGTAGTGTTACTCAGGCTGTGTATGTGAAGTGTGTTCATCCCACCACACCCTCGCCAGGGCTGCCTCACCCACCCACGCATCTCCCTGCCTCCCTGCCTGCCTGCCTCCTATGTGAGATATCTCAATAGAGTGTAGTGTGGAGAACAGCCAGCCAGACGAGTAGTTACTGCACACACAGTCACAAGGCTGCTTGTCCTTACCCCTTCAGTGTGCTCTGCAGGCACTGCCAGGCACTGTCGGATCTTTAGGGGGGGGGCAACCAAGGCCATGGCCCCATCCCCCCAAAAGGAAAACTGGTGTAGTTTTGTCCCCCTTCCAAAATGAGGACTAGGTGATGCACTGCTTGTTTCCATGGGGCTTTTTATCCTGGAACATCTGCATGCACATGTACAACAGTGATGCTGATGCACGGGTTCCTTGTTTTAGCCGGTTATTTATTACTATTTGTGCTACAAGGATATGCTCCAGATCTATTAGATGATTCAGTGCAGTGCACTATACTTGGGTATGCCAGGCTATCTGGTACCTGGCCCCAAAAAACTATACCTGTAACTTGGCCTCCTCAAAAATTTGCCCAAGATCCGCCAGAAGTAGAGTAACACTTCATTACGTGCTTATTTCATGCTGCAAACATTCATCAACACTACGTCATAGCACGCACAGACAGAAAGGTTGGCTGCGAATCACTTGGTAGTAAACACAGGCAGCATATTCACCATAATGCATCGTCATAGCCAGAAACGCACGTGCAACATTTCTGGTGTGAGGACAGGGCTGGTGTCCTACATAAGAAATGACGAGGGAGCCACAGAGGAGGAGGCAGTGGAAGCCTTGACAAGGGAGGGGGAAGATAGGTGTCGGCCCTGCAGGGTTTAGCAGTGTTAGGCAGTGTGTCATTTTCTGAGTTGTGACTGTCACCACTGTTGCAGGTGCTGAGGTCAGAGGCCAAGCTTGGGTCTCCGGTCGGCAATAATGGGGCTTATTCTAGTATCGCCGAGGGTTCCCGCAGGACTGGCTGCCGAGTGTGCTGCCGCTAGTATTGCTGCGGCTGAGGCTGTGGGGCCGGGCAGCAGCATGAGTGGCCGGGAGCAGCAGGATCAGTCTGCCTCAGGTGTGGGGAGGCACAGCTGTGATGGCAAGAATCACCTGGAGGCAGGCAGCTCAGGCCACAAAGGAGAGAACAAATCGGAGTGCCAACAGTGTGGTCTATCATTCACATACAAGAGTGAGCTCGATAGACATTCCCTGACACACAGTGGTGTTAGAAAATATAAATGTTTAGAGTGTGGGAAAAGATTTGCAAGAAAGGGTGACCTCACCACACACACCCTGATACACAGTGGTGTTAGAAATTATGAATGTTTAGAGTGTGGGAAAAGATTTACAAGAAAGGGTGACCTCACCACACACACCCTGACACACAATGGTGTTAGAAATTATGAATGTTTAGAGTGTGGGAAAAGATTTACTCAAAAGAGTAGCCTCACCAAACACACCCTGACACACAGTGGTGTTAGAAAATATGAATGTTTAGAGTGTGGTAAAAAATTTACTCAAAAGGATAACCTCACCACACACACTCTGACACACAGTGGTGTTAGAAACTATGAATGTCTAGAGTGTGGGAAAAGATTTGCTAGAAAGAGTAGCCTCACAACACACACCCTGACACACAGTGGTGTTAAAAATTATGAATGTCTAGAGTGTGGGAAAAGATTCACTACCAGCTCTGGTCTCAGTGAACACATTTTGAGACACACTGGCTATAGGAAATTCAAGTGTGATATTTGTAGCAAGTGTTTCAAGACAAAAAGGGATATTGACAAGCACATGAAGATCCACATTTGAGGTGGTGTGTTGTGTGGACAAGTATGGTTGTACCCGTGCCTGTGGGAGTGTGTCCTGTGTGACAATGGGTGGTGGTGTTGGTGGGCAGTGTGCCACATGTTTTTACCTAGATGTAACATACAGTAAAAGAGCTATGCTCGTACTGTTCTGTCTCCGAAACTACTGATCCAGCTTTGGTTTGCAGTGGTGAATATTCTTGGCATGCACCACCTCCTTATCCAGGCTATTCCACAGTGCAATGGATCTGTATAGGAAGCTGTACTTCTTGATATCTCTTTTGCTTGTGGTCCTCTTCAACTTCTTCCCATGGCCTGCCGTGGCTCTCTCCTCCCACAAAAACATAGCCTCTCTATCAACATTTTCCAGTCCCTTGGAAACCTTGAACCCATTAATCAGATCACCTCTCTCCTTCTTTTCTCCAGTGCTGCAAGATTTTATCTTAACATAACGGTCTTTCCTTGTACGATAAATCTTTCAAACTTGTGACCATCTTCGTTGCCGCGCTCTGTATTCTTTCCATCTTTCTTTCTCTGCGCTGACCAAAGCACTGCTGCATATTCCAACCTTGGTCGCATCATTGACACAATCAGCTTTTTCATCATCTCGTCCAAATGTGCAACCGCCACTCTTACATTCCTCGAGAGGTTACAAGTCTCTGCGGCGATGTTATTGATGTGCCTCTCTGGTGTCAGGTTGCTAGTCACCGTTACTCCCAGGTCTTTTTTTTCCTTTGTTTTTCTAATTGACTCATTTCCCATTCAGTAATTCTCTGTTTGTCTCCTTGTACTCCTACAGTCACTTTACATTTCCCTGCATTAGACTCCATTTCCCACTTCTGCCTCCAGTCTGACATCTTACCAAGGTCTGTTTGTAGCTGATCACAATCTTCCTAATTTTTCACTTTTCTCAGCAACTTGGCATCATTTGTGGATCACCTTACATAGCTATCTCTTCCTTCCAGCCTATCATTGACATAGACCATGAACATCACTGGTGCCAGCACTAACCCTTGAGGAACTCCACTTATTGCTCTGCACCACTCTGAGGGTTGATCCTTCATCACTGTTCTCATCTCCCTGGCCTTCAACTCATCTTGGATCCATTTCAGCACACCAACTTTCACACCTCCTTTGTCTTACCGAAGAGTTGTCCAATTTATAAATAGGTGTCCGTGAAAACATCCAATTTATCGGACATCAGAAACACGAACATCCGATTTATGATGTTGTACTGTATGCATGTATATATAATAAATAAAACTATTAATTATATATTTATTTATTTATTATTTTGTCTTTTGGGAAGTGACAATGTGTTAGGAAGGGTGCGTGTGTTTGTGCAGCGAGGGGCTGGAGGTGTATGTGCATTGTGATGAGTTTGCCCTGACAGTGAACCTACAAGCTGAGGCTGTAGCTCAGGTTGTAGTGTTACTCAGGCTGTGTATGTGAAGTGTGTTCATCCCACCACACCCTCGCCAGGGCTGCCTCACCCACCCACGCATCTCCCTGCCTCCCTGCCTGCCTGCCTCCTATGTGAGATATCTCAATAGAGTGTAGTGTGGAGAACAGCCAGCCAGACGAGTAGTTACTGCACACACAGTCACAAGGCTGCTTGTCCTTACCCCTTCAGTGTGCTCTGCAGGCACTGCCAGGCACTGTCGGATCTTTATGGGGGGGGCAACCAAGGCCATGGCCCCATCCCCCCAAAAGGAAAACTGTTGTAGTTTTGTCCCCCTTCCAAAATGAGGACTAGGTGATGCACTGCTTGTTTCCATGGGGCTTTTTATCCTGGAACATCTGCATGCACATGTACAACAGTGATGCTGATGCACGGGTTCCTTGTTTTAGCCGGTTATTTATTACTATTTGTGCTACAAGGATATGCTCCAGATCTATTAGATGATTCAGTGCAGTGCACTATACTTGGGTATGCCAGGCTATCTGGTACCTGGCCCCAAAAAACTATACCTGTAACTTGGCCTCCTCAAAAATTTGCCCAAGATCCGCCAGAAGTAGAGTAACACTTCATTACGTGCTTATTTCATGCTGCAAACATTCATCAACACTACGTCATAGCACGCACAGACAGAAAGGTTGGCTGTGAATCACTTGGTAGTAAACACAGGCAGCATATTCACCATAATGCATCGTCATAGCCAGAAACGCACGTGCAATATTTCTGGTGTGAGGACAGGGCTGGTGTCCTACATAAGAAATGACGAGGGAGCCACAGAGGAGGAGGCAGTGGAAGCCTTGACAAGGGAGGGGGAAGAAAGGTGTCGGCCCTGCAGGGTTTAGCAGTGTTAGGCAGTGTGTCATTTTCTGAGTTGTGACTGTCACCACTGTTGCAGGTGCTGAGGTCAGAGGCCAAGCTTGGGTCTCCGGTCGGCAATAAAGGGGCTTATTCTAGTATCGCCGAGGGTTCCCGCAGGACTGGCTGCCGAGTGTGCTGCCGCTAGTATTGCTGCGGCTGAGGCTGTGGGGCCGGGCAGCAGCATGAGTGGCCGGGAGCAGCAGGATCAGTCTGCCTCAGGTGTGGGGAGGCACAGGTGTGATGGCAAGAATCACCTGGAGGCAGGCAGCTCAGGCCACAAAGGAGAGAACAAATCTGATTGCCAACAGTGTGGTCTATCATTCAGATACAAGAGTGAGCTCGATAGACATTCCCTGACACACAGTGGTGGTAGAAATTATGAATGTTTAGAGTGTGGAAAAAAATGTACTACAAAGAGTAACCTCATCAAACACACCCTGACACACAGTGGTGTTAGAAATTATGAATGTTTAGAGTGTGGGAAAAGATTTACTAAAAAGAGTAACCTCACCACACACACCGTGACACACAGTGGTGTTAGAAATTATGAATGTCTAGAGTGTGGAAAAAGATTTACTACAAAGGGTCACCTCACCATACACACCCTGATACACAGTGGTGTCACAAATTATGAATGTTTAGAGTGTGGGAAAAAATTTACAAGAAAGAGTGATCTCACCACACACACCCTGACACACAGTGGTGTTAGAAATTATGAATGTTTAGAGTGTGGGAAAAGATTTACTAAAAAGAGTAACCTCACCTCACACACCCTGACACACAGTGGTGTTAGAAATTATGAATGTTTAGAGTGTGGGAAAAAATTTACTCAAAAGTCTACCCTCACCAAACACACCCTGACACACAGTGGTGGTAGAAATTATGATTGTTTAGAGTGTGGAAAAAAATTTACTACAAAGGGTCACCTCACCACACACGCCCTGACACATAGTGGTGTTAAAGATTATGAATGTCTGGTGTGTGGGAAAAGATTTTCTCAAAAGATTAGCCTCACCAAACACACCCTGACACACAGTGGTGTTAAAAATTATGAATGTGTAGAGTGTGGGAAAAGATTTACTCAAAAGATTAGCCTCACCACACACAACCTGACACACAGTGGTGTTAGAAATTATGAATGTTTAGAGTGTGGGAAAAGATTCACTACCAGCTCTCATCTCAGTGAACACTCCTTGAGACACACTGGCTATAGGAAATTCAAGTGTGATATTTGTAGCAAGTGTTTCAAGACAAAAGGTGATATTTCCAAGCACATGAAGATCCACTTTTGAGGTGGTGCGTTATGTGGACAAGTATGGTTGTACCCGTGCCTGTGGGAGTGTGTCCTGTGTGGCAATGGGTGGTGGTGGTGATGTAACATACAGTAAAAGAGCTATGCTCGTACTGTCCTGTCCTCGAAACTACAATGATCCAGCTTTGGTTTGCAGTGGTGAATATTCTTGGCATGCACCACCTCCTTATCCAGGCTATTCCACAGTGCAATGGATCTGTATGGGAAGCTGTACTTCTTGATGTCTCTCTTGCTTGTGGTCCTCTTCAACTTCTTCCCATGACCTGCCGTGGCTCTCTCCTCCCACAAAAACATAGCCTCTCTATCAACATTTTCCAGTCCCTTGGAAACCCTGAACCCATTAATCAGATCACCTCTCTCCTTCTTTTCTCCAGTGCTGCAAGATTTTATCTTAACATAACGGTCTTTCCTTGTACGATAAATCTTTAAAACTTGTGACCATCTTCGTTGCCGCGCTCTGTATTCTTTCCATCTTTCTTTCTCTGCGCTGACCAAAGCACTGCTGCATATTCCAACCTTGGTCGCATCATTGACACAATCAGCTTTTTCATCATCTCCTCGTCCAAATGTGCAACCGCCACTCTTACATTCCTCAAGAGGTTACAAGTCTCTGCGGTGATGTTATTGATGTGCCTCTCTGGTGTAAGGTTGCTAGTCACCGTTACTCCCAGGTCTTTTTCTTCCTTTGTTTTTCTAATTGACTCATTTCCCATTCAGTAATTCTCTGTTTGTCTCCTTGTACTCCTACAGTCACTTTACATTTCCCTGCATTAGACTCCATTTCCCACCTCTGCCTCCAGTCTGACATCTTACCAAGGTCTGTTTGTAGCTGATCACAATCTTCCTCATTTTTCACTTTTCTCAGCAACTTGGCATCATTTGTGGATCACCTTACATAGCTATCTCTTCCTTCCAGCCTATCATTGACATAGACCATGAACATCACTGGTGCCAGCACTGACCCTTGAGGAACTCCACTTATTGCTCTGCACCACTCTGAGGGTTGATCCTTCATCACTGTTCTCATCTCCCTGGCCTTCAACTCATCTTGGATCCATTTCAGCACACCAACTTTCACACCTCCTTTGTCTTACCGAAGAGTTGTCCAATTTATAAATAGGTGTCCGTGAAAACATCCAATTTATCGGACATCAGAAACACGAACATCCGATTTATGATGTTGTACTGTATGCATGTATATATAATAAATAAAACTATTAATTATATATTTATTTATTTATTATTTTGTCTTTTGGGAAGTGACAATGTGTTAGGAAGGGTGCGTGTGTTTGTGCAGCGAGGGGCTGGAGGTGTATGTGCATTGTGATGAGTTTGCCCTGACAGTGAACCTACAAGCTGAGGCTGTAGCTCAGGTTGTAGTGTTACTCAGGCTGTGTATGTGAAGTGTGTTCATCCCACCACACCCTCGCCAGGGCTGCCTCACCCACCCACGCATCTCCCTGCCTCCCTGCCTGCCTGCCTCCTATGTGAGATATCTCAATAGAGTGTAGTGTGGAGAACAGCCAGCCAGACGAGAAGTTACTACACACACTGTCACAAGGCTGCTTGTCCTCACCCCTTCAGTGTGCTCTGCAGGACTGCCAGGCACTGCCAGGGACTGGCGGTTCCTTTGGGGGTGGGAGGCAACCAAGGCAATGGCCCCATCCCCCCAAAGGAAGACTTGTATATAGTTTTGTCCCCCTTCCAAAATGAGGACTAGGTGATGCACTGCTTGTTTCCATGGGGCTTTTTATCCTGGAACATCTGCATGCACATGTACAACAGTGATGCTGATGCACGGGTTCCTTGTTTTAGCCGGTTATTTATTACTATTTGTGCTACAAGGATATGCTACAGCTCAAGGCAGTGTGTCATTTTCTGAGTTGTGACTGTCACCACTATTGCAGGTGCTGAGGTCATAGGCCAAGCTTGGGCATCCGCTCGGCAATAAAAGGGCTTATTCTAGTATCGCCGAGGGTTCCCGCAGGACTGGCTGCCGAGTGTGCTGCCGCTAGTATTGCTGTGGTGGAGGCTGTGGGGCCGGGCAGCAGCATGAGTGGCCGGGAGCAGCAGGATCAGTCTGCCTCAGGTGTGGGGAGGCACAGCTGTGATGGCAAGAATCACCTGGAGGCAGGCAGCTCAGGCCGCAAAGGAGAGAACAAATTGGAGTGCCAACAGTGTGGTCTATCATTCAGATACAAGAGTGAGCTCGATAGACATTCCCTGACACACAGTGGTGTTAGAAAATATAAATGTCAAGAGTGTGGGAAAAAATTTACAAGAAAGGGTGACCTCACCAGACACACCTTGATACACAGTGGTGTTAGAAAATATGAATGTTTAGAGTGTGGGAAAAAATTTACTCAAAAGAGTAAACTCACCAAACACACCCTGATACACAGTGGTGTTAGAAATTATGAATGTCTAGAGTGTGGGAAAAAATTTATTGAAAAGTCTACCCTCACCAAACACACCTTGACACATGGTGGTGTTAGAAATTATGAATGTTTAGAGTGTGGGAAAAGATTTACTCAAAAGAGTCACCTCACCAAACACACCCTGACACATAGTGGTGTTAGAAATTATGAATGTTTAGAGTGTGGGAAAAGATTTATTCAAAAGAGTAGCCTCACCACACACACCCTGACACACAGTGGTGTTAGAAATTATGAATGTTTAGAGTGTGGAAAAAGATTTATTCAAAAGAGTCACCTCACCACACACACCCTGACACACAGTGGTGTTAGAAATTATGAATGTCTAGAGTGTGGGAAAAGATTCACTACCAGCTCTCATTTCAGTGAACACACCTTGAGACATACTGGCTATAGGAAATTCAAGTGTGATATTTGTAGCAAGTGTTTCAAGACAAAGAGTGATATTGCCAGCCACATGAAGATCCACTTTTGAGGTGGTGTGTTGTGTGCATAGGTGGGTGCGATAACGAAAAAATTTATCACGATAACACTTATCGGCGATAATCGATAACTGGCGATAAGTTTATCGCCCGATAAGGCGATAACCGATAAATCCAAAATTCCGATACTAGCGATAACGATATTGATATTTTAAATAAAAAATTTAAATGCTATCAGTAAATTGTTAAAAAACCCTTCATTTACCTTTTGGACACTAATATCTTCTAAATTCAATGTTTATCCTGTTTCTTCACTGATGAAAAGTACTGTTTTTATATAAAATAACTACATTTGAAAGTTTAAACTACTAAAAATGTCTTGCACAGCCACAGTCTAGACCAGGTTCTGCAGCATGTTCCCCTTCATAAACATGAGCATGTTGAAGTTTTCATCAGACAGGGAGCTCCTCGTGGCCCTGTTGATGTCCTTGCCAAGGGAGAACAAGCGCTCCACCGCTGCGCTGGATGGCATCGCCGTGTTGTACCTCAAGAAGAGGTCAATGAGCACCTTCTCATTGTTGAAGGCTGGGTCTACCAGACTGTCTGTCCATTTGGCCTGCAGCCACACCTTCACAATGTGAGCAGCCTTGAACTTGGTTGACCTGTGATGACCCCCAGTGTCATCCTCCTCATCACAGATGCTGGAGTAGTAGTCCTCCGTCTCCATGTCCTCGCTGCTGCTGCTGTTGCTGGCGGTCTCCAGGTCAGCTCCTCAAAACGTTAATAAACGGATATTAAAGAACAGCACTGAATAGTACATACATTCATATACACGTGCAAAAAAAATAGAACGGAAGAAGCACGGGAACATAGGGAAAAAATCATAAAAGAAAGCGTAAAACCGGGAGCGCGCAGGAGCAACACCTCCCCGTCCGACAGCTGGTGAGAGACAAACTGAGTGAACGTTTTGAGAAGACGTCAAGACAGTTAGCTGGGTTTAGACCGTTGTTCGGTTCTCAGCTCTGACCTACCTATTTCTGCCTCCAAGGCACGCGCGGCTCGCCCCTGTGCTAAACTGGAACCAAAAAATAAAATTATCGATTATTGCTAGTTTGGAACCAAAAGTATCGGCGATACCGATGAATCGATAGCGCGGGAATTTTTTTATCGGATAACCGATAACCCGATATCATTATCACGATAACGCCCACCTATGGTTGTGTGGACAAGTGTGGTTGTACCCGTGTCTGTGGGAGTGTGTCCTGTGTGACAATGGGTGGTGGTGGTGGGCAGTGTGCCACATGTATTTACCTAGTTGTAACATACAGTAAAAGAGCTATGCTCGTACTGTCCTGTCCTCGAAACTACAATGATCCAGCTTTGGTTTGCAGTGGTGAATATTCTTGGCATGCACCACCTCCTTATCGAGGCTATTCCACAGTGCAATGGATCTGTATGGGAAGCTGTACTTCTTGATGTCTCTCTTGCTTGTGGTCCTCTTTAACTTCTTCCCATGACCTGCCGTGGCTCTCTCCTCCCACAAAAACACATTCTCTCTATCAACATTTTCCAGTCCCTTGGAAACCCTGAACCATTAATCAGATCACCTCTCTCCTTCTTTTCTCCAGTGCTGCAAAATTTTATCTTAACATAACGGTCTTTCCTTGTACGATAAATCTTTAAAACTTGTGACCATCTTCGTTGCCGCGCTCTGTATTCTTTCCATCTTTCTTTCTCTGCGCTGACCAAAGCACTGCTGCATATTCCTACCTTGGTCGCATCATTGACACAATCAGCTTTTTCATCATCTCGTCCAAATGTGCAACCGCCACTCTTACATTCCTCAAGAGGTTACAAGTCTCTGCGGTGATGTTATTGATGTGCCTCTCTGGTGTAAGGTTGCTATAGTCTATTCACTTCAGCTGGATTCCTGGGAGCTGCTCAATGCCTACCCGAGTATGTAAGGACGTCGCTGATTGGCGGATGCACCCGGGCTGGGTGGTGGTGGTGGTGGTGGTACCTTGCCTCACTGCTACCAAACTCCCTTGCGTGGCCTCAGAAAAAAATTCATATTTCTTTTCTTAACTCACCTCTTACACAAGATAGGCCTATTTTGTTTGTATCAGTGAATCAGGCAGTGATTGTTCAACAATAACACGCCATTCGTAACTCAATAGGGTAAAAAATAGTCATGACTGAGTATCACAAGAGTAGGCAGATTTTCAGGTTTTCAGTGCATTGAAATGTTGTACTCCTACCTGATATTACCAAGCTGCCAGATGATATATAGGTTAAAGTGAGCCTACCATCGTGTTCATGATACATTGCTGCATATCATCAGCATAGAAAAATGACAGTAAGACTACACCAATATTTAGATAATTAAAGGAAAGTAAAATACTGTCTAAGCATTTTGTCTTGCTTTTTTTGCTCCAACTCGCTGTAACTCCATCCGTTTTGCTCGCATTAAATTTTCAATCACTGTTTCAAAATCCGCACACTTTTCCGATTCTTTTGGCATGTAGCATGTACCAATTAGAAAAAAACTAGGTGGTCAAAATGGCTAAGAAAGTAAAACTACTGCAAACTGGCGCCGTGATGGGTGAGCCTCTGATAGCTCTCATGAGAACTAGTCTTTCCTGTAGGGAGCAATTGCTCACCCGTCACGGTGCCAGTTTCAGTAGTTTTACTTTCTTAGCCATTTTGATCACTGGTTTTTTCCTTATTGGTACATACTACATGCCAAAAGAATCGGAAAAGTGTGCAGATTTTGAAACAGTGATTGAAAATTTAATGCGAGCCTCACCGTAGCTTACGTCCCTTTGCCAGCCTCACCGCGGCTTACGTCCCTTTGCCAGCCTCACCACGGCTTACGTCCCTTTGCCAGCCTCACCACGGCTTACGTCCCTTTGCCAGCCTCACCACGGCTTACGTCCCTTTGCCAGCCTCACTGCGGCTTACGTCCCTTTGCCAGCCTCACTGCGGCTTACGTCCCTTTGCCAGCCTCACCGCGGCTTACGTCCCTTTGCCAGCCTCACCGCGGCTTACGTCCCTTTGCCAGCCTCACCACGGCTTACGTCCCTTTGCCAGCCTCACCGCGGCTTACGTCCCTTTGCCAGCCTCACCACGGCTTACGTCCCTTTGCCAGCCTCACCGCAGCCTACGTCCCTTTGCCAGCCTCACCACGGCTTACGTCCCTTTGCCAGCCTCACCGCGGCTTACGTCCCTTTGCCAGCCTCACCGCAGCCTACGTCCCTTTGCCAGCCTCACCACGGCTACGTCCCTTTGCCAGCCTCACCGCGGCTACGTCCCTTTGCCAGCCTCACCAGCGGCTTACGTCCCTTTGCCAGCCTCACCGCGGCTTACGTCCCTTTGCCAGCCTCACTGCGGCTTACGTCCCTTTGCCAGCCTCCCCTGCGGCTTACGTCCCTTTGCCAGCCTCACCACGGCTTACGTCCCTTTGCCAGCCTCACTGCGGCTTACGTCCCTTTGCCAGCCTCACCACGGCTTACGTCCCTTTGCCAGCCTCACCGCGGCTTACGTCCCTTTGCCAGCCTCACTGCGGCTTACGTCCCTTTGCCAGCCTCACTGCGGCTTACGTCCCTTTGCCAGCCTCACCGCGGCTTGCGTCCCTTTACCAGCCTCACTGCGGCTTACGTCCCTTTGCCAGCCTCACTGCGGCTTACGTCCCTTTGCCAGCCTCACCCGGCTTACGTCCCTTTGCCAGCCTCACTGCGGCTTACGTCCCTTTGCCAGCCTCACCACGGCTTACGTCCCTTTGCCAGCCTCACCGCGGCTTACGTCCCTTTGCCAGCCTCACTGCGGCTTACGTCCCTTTGCCAGCCTCACCACGGCTTACGTCCCTTTGCCAGCCTCACCACGGCTTACATCCCTTTGCCAGCCTCACTGCGGCTTACGTCCCTTTGCCAGCCTCACCACGGCTTACGTCCCTTTGCCAGCCTCACTGCGGCTTACGTCCCTTTGCCAGCCTCACTGCGGCTTACGTCCCTTTGCCAGCCTCACCACGGCTTACGTCCCTTTGCCAGCCTCACTGCGGCTTACGTCCCTTTGCCAGCCTCACCACGGCTTACGTCCCTTTGCCAGCCTCACCGCGGCTTGCGTCCCTTTGCCAGCCTCACCGCGGCTTGCGTCCCTTTGCCAGCCTCACCGCGGCTTACGTCCCTTTGCCAGCCTCACCGCGGCTTACGTCCCTTTGCCAGCCTCACCACGGCTTGCGTCCCTTTGCCAGCCTCACCGCGGCTTGCGTCCCTTTGCCAGCCTCACCGCGGCTTACGTCCCTTTGCCAGCCGTCGCGACTAACCGGATGTAAAAATCGGAAGCAGGTGTTAGAGGGGGGACAAGCGTGGGAAAATGTACCAGCGGCTTACGTCGCTATGCTACTCCCACTACTGCACTTCCAGCCTGCACCTGCGAGCGCAGCTGTGGAGAGGATGACCGAAAGTCGCCTAGTTCTGGCGCATATAAGGGAATTGACTCTGAGATTGGAGGCAGTCCTGACCAAGTATTTTCAACATGTACAGCGGAGTAAGTAAGCGGAGGAAGTGTAGACAATGGCATCGATCTAATGACTTAAGACAATGACTCTTGCCCTCTCACCCCTTGCGGCTGTGTCCGCCCGCCCTGACCCTTAATGGCGGCATCCCTGAACTAACAACCGGGAACCTCGCCGCGCGGGAAATTTGAATGCCGTACTTTCCTTAATGTCCTGGACTAGTCTGGACATATGTCCGGCCATGCCAAATATGTCCGGGGAGCACTTTTCCCAAACGCACACGCGTTTGGTGCAGCCAAAGATGAGTTGCTAGGTAGTGAAATAGTGTCTGTTCATATCTGGCATAAATTAACCAAACCTAAATGTATCCCTTGCTTATCCATTACCTAAACGTATCCATTAAACCAAACATAACCTAAATCTAACCTAACCAAACCTTAACGTATGCATTTTATCCAGAACCTTTTTATGAAGTCTTACCTAATTCAAAAGTTAAAGAAAACCTTGGATCTTTCGCTATATAAGAAAACTATTTTTTATGGCAGACTATTTGAAAGTAATTTATCTTGCATATGGCTAAAAATAGCATTTTATATTCTTAATTGTTTACTTTATGATGGTAAATAGGGCTGTGCATGTGTAAGTCAGTTAATTACATATATATGTCAGGTAGATAAGTGATGTGCATGTGTGGAGAACAATTAATGACAGACATGAATGAACACAGGAAAAATATTATTTCAATACCTGGCAACTCACACAGCAGCTGCACCAAACAGTTGTGCGTTTGGGAAAAGTGCGCCAGGGGGAGGACAATGACCGGGAAATCCGAAATCCGGCAATAGGAGGTCCTGAAAATGGAGAGTCTAATGTACTTTATATCATGCTACTTTACATTTTTACTTATTTCATGGATGTTATTGTATTTAAAGTATATTTTGATGCTAGCAAGAAATATTGAGTTGTGTTGTAATGGTTGTTTTACTTGTTCTTTCCAATCCTGAGAAATTTTTGAAGGGGGAGTAAAGTTGGATTTGAGCAAGCTGATGAAGACATGAAGGATCTAAGAGGAGAATAATGAGGCTATAAAGAAGCTATGCAATGTTATGAAGAGTAATTATTGGTGAGGCCGGTGAAGGCAGGGAAAGCTGTGACTGTGTCAAGGAAAGGAAATGACCAAACAACTGTGACAGCAACCCTGAAGATAAACACAAACAAAGGTTTTACCAAGCACACATATTTTTTTAAAGTCACACCTGCACTGCCAACCCAACAACTGCTGGGGCCATTACTCCCTCACAGAACACAAGGGCACGGCTGCCACCACACGTGTGCCCACCACCACCCATTGCCACACAGGACACACTACCACAGGCACGGGTACAACCACACTTGTCCACACAATACATCACCTCACAAATGGATCTTCACGTGCCTGGCAATATAACCCTTTGTCTTGAAACACTTGCTACAAATATCACTCTTGAACTCCCGCAAGCCAGTGTGTCTGTTGAGTTCAGAAGTGGTATAAAACCTTTTTCCACATTCCAGACATTCATGATTTTGAACACCACTGTGTCAGGGTGTGTGTGGTGAGGTTACCCTTTGTAACCAATCTTTTCCCACACTCTAAACATTCATAATTCTTAACACCACTGTGTGTCAGGGTGTGTGTGGTGAGGTTAACCTTTTGAATAAATCTTTTCCCACACTCTAAACATTCATAATTCTTAACACCACTGTGTGTCAGGGTGTGTGTGGTGAGGTTACCCTTTTGAATAAATATTTTCCCACACTCTAAACATTCATAATTCATAACACCACTGTGTGTCAGGGTGTGTGTGGTGAGGTTACCCTTTTGAATAAATCTTTTCCCACACTCTAAACATTCATAATTCTTAACACCACTGTGCATCAAGGAATGTCCCTCAAGCTTACTCTTGCATTTGAATGTTTAGTCACACTGCTGGCACTTCAGCTCACTGTCTGCCTTGTGGCCTGAGCTGCCTGCCTTCAGGTGATTCTTGCCATCACACCAATGAAGGGAAGTGGAGAATCTTGTTGCATGAGTTATATGATGTAGTTGGAGTAGGAGAAACAGGATGGCATGATCAGATAAAATGGCAGGAAGGTGGATGGTTAGGCATAGGAAGAGGAAGGAAAACAGGTGAGAAGAAGGGAGGAGGTGTTGGTGTAATTGTGAGGGAGAAGGCAGGAAGGGAGATATCAGAGGTGCACCTGCAGAAGGAAATAATAGATAAGCTAGGATACAACAAGGGAGACATAATCACAGTCAGGATCACAGATGGGAAGGAAGAATGGTGGGTGACTGTGGTGTACATGGGTGTTGAAGGTGTTGTAAACCGGAAAGAAAACAGAAAACTTTATGATGCACTAATGGAAATTAGCAGGAGAGTTGGGCAAAGAAAATGGATACTGATGGGAGATTTCAATGGGCACATAGGTCTAAATAGTGCACCAGTAAACATCAATGGACAGATGCTTTTGGATTTTACAGAAAAGGCCAATACTTATAGACCAATACGGGATAGGCCAATAGGCCAATACAGTTAAGAATTGGGAGTTAGAAGATCCAGTGACTTGGCGAGATAGAGGAGCAGAATCAGCAATAGATTTCATAATCGTAAACACAGAAGTAGAGAAACGTAAGTGCCTGATATGGAAGAACGAGGAGATAGATATTTCAGACCACATCATGATAGGAGTGTCGTGTGGAAAAGATAGGTCGAAAGTGCAAGTTGCGAAGACAGAGTGGAGGACTAAATGGAGGTTACTAGATGCTGCCTGGGAAGAGTACAGCCAAAAACTTGATGAGAAGTTGAGTAGAGAAACTGAGAATGGTAATAGAACTATGGGAGCAGGACGTTAAAACGGTAATGATGCAGGAGGCAAAAAATACTATAGGAGTGAAGAAATACAAGACAGGAGGAACAACTAGACTAAAAGGATGGTGGGATAAAGAGGTAGAACAAGCAATAAGAAACAGGAAAAATGAAAATAGAAAGGCAGTGAAAATTAAGGAAATTGATAGAAAAAGAAGGAGACCAATATAGGCAAGAATGGGAGAAAGCGTAGGCTTAATATAAGAATGCGAAAAAAGAAGCACAGATATTAATTAGTAAAAAGATAGCTACATGGGAGGAACAGCAGGCAAAGACACTAAACAGTTTACCCCGAGGAGAGAGGGAAAAGGAAGGATGGAAAAGATTATTATTATATTTTCAGATACAAAGCATAAAACAACGCTGAAACAGGGTAGATTATACAGTCATGATATAAACTACTGTGTAACATCTTCAGTGGCACATAAAAATCAGTAGTGATGCTATAATTCGTAATATTTGGCGCCTGGCGACTTCACTGCAGGTGGCGACTTCACTGTTATCTACGGTAGCCAAGGTTTTTGGAATGATTATTAATGAGAAATTGAAATTGTGGATAGAGGAAAACAAGATGTTAGGAGAGGAGCAAAGTGGGCTCAGGAAAGGCAGGGGTGGAATGGAAAATATATTTACACTAAAAGAAATTATTGAAAGAAACAAGCACCAGAAGAAGGAGCTTTACTTAGTATTTATAGATATCGAAAAGGCGTACGACACAGTAAATAGAGGAAAGTTAATAAGATTACTGGGACACATTGGAGTAGATACAAAGGTGGTGGACGTAATAAACAGCATGTATGAAGGGAACGAAATGAAATTTACTCTAAGTGACATTACAACTGGTTGGATGGAAAATAATATAGGAGTTAGACAAGGATGTGTCATGTCCCCAACATTATTTAACCTTTATTTAGAGGAACTGATCGTGAGAATCATGAAGTCAAGTAAAGGAGTAGCAATTGGAGGAGAGAAGTTAGGATGTTTAGCCTATGCTGATGATGTAGTACTGATGGCAGAAAGTAAGGGTGAAATGGAGGAAATTTTACACATAACAAACACATACGGAATGGAATGGGACCTGCAGTTTAGTGAAAGGAAATGTAAAGTCATGGAGTTTAACAGTGAAGGTAGGAGTCAGTGGATGCTTCAGAATAATGTCCTAGAAGTATGTAGTAGATAATTATGTATACCTAGGAATGGAAGTAAACAAGGAAGGGATAGGCGGTAAAAAGCAGAGGAAAGTTAATGAATTCATTAACTTTTATTAACATTTATTTATTATATATATATATATAAATATATATAAATATATATAAATATATATATATATATAAATATATATATATATATAAATATATATATATATATATACCGTATTTGCCGGCGCATAAGACGCACCTCCGCATAAGACGCACCCCTATTTTACAAAAAGGTTTTGAGAAGAAAAAAATATTGGTGTTTTTGAGGGAAAAAAAAAAAATCGTAAAATTATCAAGTTATTAAAAAAAAAAAAGGATTTGTAGGGGAAAGCAAATGATTATGAGCATGTACCTAAATACAATATTCACAGTGCAGGGAATGTGAATGAAAAATTATACTAATTAAAATGTAAAGAGAATGACAGGGTAACCAAAATCGGTCATAAATCATAATATATTGCAGGATGCTCCACGAATTGATATTCTAATATTTTGCTACCTATGACATATAGCTTAGATTTAATGTTGTAGGTATGCCTTTGTTGCTTTTCTGCTATGTGTTTAGACTTTGTGGAAAATTTGCAGTATAGATATTGGTTTTATTTTGGTAGTAGGCTTTCAAAAGTCCTAGGACTCTTACCGACACCATCGTGTAGCTTTCTTCATTATGAGTATTTTGAACCCCATTTCCCATGGCGCAATTGAATAATAATGGCATTACACGTAGTACCGAAAATCTACCGTTACTTCAGCCAGAAAGTTAAGTTAGGTTAAATCAGATTTGGTTAGGTTAGAGGTGGGGTTTGGTTTAGTAACAGATGATATAGAGAAATAATGAAAATTACCAATAATATGGCAGTGTGAAGCGTATATAGCAATGTTTGCGGGGCGGACCTGGAGGGGCAGGTTGCCTCCCCCACATACACACATGTAAACAAACATTGATTTCCGACAAAAACGAGAGCCAGATTAATTCAAAACACATCAAAACACATCAAAACTATTCAGGAGGACTTAAGTCTCGGCCTCAAAATCGGTGGTTTTCCAATAACAAAAATTCACGAAAATATTTAGATAACACTGTAAGGTAACCATCTCTACCTTGTTGTTATTGTTGAAGGGCACCATTGTCGGGATCGACGATATTTGCACTAGTTTACACCTATGAATCTATCACAGTCACGAGGGTTGATTAGTCTTCTTCTGGAAGGTACAGGTGATGAAATCACGGCAGCGTTCCGTCAGCCGTGCCTTGTATTCACACTATTCGTCACGGTTCCGTCATTTTCGGCAGTTCCTGCTCACCCTCTAAGCAGACATGGTGCCTCAGAGGCTATGCTTGAAGAAATTTGCATTAATAGCACTTCTGTCGGATGAAGAAGAGGAGTTTTAACTCTAAAAGACTTGTTTTGGGTACATAAAGCCTTGAGTAAACGACAATTATCAGTACGGCACAGTCTCATTACATTAAAATATTCTTCCCCAGGAACCGTTACGTGACAGGACAGTGATGTATTGGAGCCGTGACGGCGGCCCACCGTTTAGTGTAACACGTCTATTTGTTTGAATGTAAGAAATTCTAACGGATGTGATGAGACGGTGCCCTGTCACCAATTTCACCATGATGATATGGTGTGATTCGGCCTTGTGGAGGACGGTGTGGCGCCGTGATGGGTCTTGGTCTTGGTGTACCGTGTGGAAGACTTTTGTCCCGTCTACAGGTACCATTGCAGCCTTTTTACTAGCACTCTTTCATACATAGTTTCCTTATCCGTAGAGGTACAGGGGTGAGGATTGAGGGGTCGAGGTGGTACAAAGGACTATGCTGTCTCCTATCCCACCTTGCTTACCACTGTAGCGGCGCTAACACACACACGCACATACACACCTGCATCAGCTTAGGCCACCCCCCTGTCTGGGACCAGGATTAGTGGCCTGAGGGTGACCTGATGCTGACCTGACTTGTCCTTGCCGACACAACTGCAACACCAGCCAGGTAAATCAAGCAGCCAAAGGACACACAGAGACACACACGCCGCGCACCTTTTGTCCCCACGTTGTACAATGACTCGCTGTCAAATAAACTACAAAGCCACGACACCCTTTCTCCATCCTTGTGTGTATAGACAGACTCCCCAAGATAATACACCACCCTCTCACCGCTCACACTCCTTCAAATAAAACTTTAACACGCTCTTTGTTTCACTATTCCATTTATCAAATATACTCATTCCAGCGAAAATTCCAACACTATTTTCTGCCTCCCTTCTATCATCTTATTTCAACTGTTGTGTCAACTTGTGTGGCCCGAGTCGAATGTGGGTTAAGGCGACATCTAATATGCGGGATGTTTGTCTTTTCCATGGGTACGGGGAGGAGTCTGAGCGGTAATGACCCATGGTGGGTGCGCGGAGGGCGTCGCCGAGTGAGGTATCCCAGGTGAAGCGGCAGACCTGAGATATCAGACGTTTTACAATGGAGAGCAGCAGAGGGGGGTGAATGATGTTTACATCTCACACGGCCATCTTGGCAGCAACAATCGCTATCTTGTTGCCCCAGCTCTTATTTTCTCTTAAACTCCAACCTTCTCTTAGTATTATGCATTACTGTTGATAACACAGCTACAAATTTGTGCTCAGTGAACTACTGCTCAACACAGATAACTCCAGACCCCTTTAGTAATACACCACCGGCTGTTCTGCATTCTCTGCCCGACCTCTCATGCGCTAATATGGCCGCATTAGACGCAGGGTGAACTTTGCATTCCTTTTTAAGGGAAAAAAGCGCGTCTTATGCGCCGGCAAATACGGTATATATATATATATATATATATATATATATATATATATATATATATATATATTATATATATATATATATATATATATATATATATATATATATATATATAGCGCCACCCCTTATAGCTTGATGTTAACTCGAAGGGCTCCACAAACCTAGCGATTACGCTGCCACCACCCACAATAAGTGGGGAAAAAAAATAAAGATTAAGAGAATATGTGAGTATAACTGGGACTTAATAAACGACTCATTAACAGGGTTTCTGTATATTATCACATACTGATGGGCCAGTATTCACATCCCCACTTAACCTAAGGTTTCACAAAAATAAATCACTGCACAATATAATCCCCGACACGACGCGACTCTCACTCGTGTTTAACGAAAACCCAAGAATTCCTTTACCCCACTGTCACTGTGTAAAGTACCTATACACACACACACTCGCTATGAATCATATGGCCTTAGCTGTATACACTGGTGTGTCCACGGTCATCCACTCAGCTCAGCTCAGCTCAGCTCAGCTCAGCTCACACCATCAGCTCACACGTGGGTCCCCCTCATGGTCACTCAGCTCACTCCGCTCCAAAACCCTTGGAAACACGTAAACCAATGAATATTTAAGTTCCAACACATAAATAATCAATGCCCTATACATCCTTATAAATACACCGCCCCACACATACCTTTGAAAAGGGTTGTAAGACAACTCCCTACACGTGTTGTTCCGGCAAGGCTTGGTGAGAGAGAAAGTATCGCTACCTTCTCCCTTCCTTGCCTTCTTGCCGTGACGTCACTAGCGACCACGGGCACAAAATATTGTCGGAACCTATATCTATTGATTAAGGACTGAGGAGTGAAGGAAAGTTGTGAGCATTTAATTACTAGACATATATATATTACTTTACTCTCACCACTCAATGTAAACTCTTCGTCAATCGTGAGTCACAGGATTAACCCATTTTCTCGCATTACATGGCTTCTTCCCCCCCCAAAAAAATGTCCTTGTTCCTCAGTCCTTCATCACGCATCCTACCAGATTTCTAACTAAGTATAAAAAAAAATTGTAACATACACTCAACACCAAATCATGATGACTCTTCTTTTTAAATTCACATAGGGTCTTCTATCCACCCACAAACAAAATTACTTAAGCTGGACAATACAATTCTCAAATGAACTTTACAAACACAATAATTAAATAGTAATGCGTTCTTAGCTTCTTCACCTCCCTCACCAAGAGCAGATTTAACCAGTTTGGAGATACATAAAATTATAATCAATGTAATGACTTTACTCCCTTGAAGTCTCTGAGAACCTTCTCACTTCATTCTTATTTACTTATAGGCCAGGCAATAAAGTGCCGAGGTTTGACAAAAATGTTAACAAAGCAATTTCACCTGAAATGGGTTCTTTGGAGGTATTTCTAACCACACAAAAAAGTCCACTCGAATCCACCCATGGCAAATACTCGTTTTCACTGAAAATCCTAGATGCCCGCTGCCGCGGAAGGTAAAATATTGAAATAGGCATAACTTTGCTGAAAATCAACATAGAAACACAAATAAAGTGTCTAATCCTACTAATTTTGAGGTGCTCTTTCATTTAAAGTTACTTTGGAAGAGATTGGAGGATGTGTTCATATTGAAATCCTCGAAAAATCAAAATTGTGGCCTAAAATTACCCTAAAATGAGCAAAATTAATTGTCTGAACAACCGGCTATAATCTTTTACATATGTATTATTGTATTGTGTATATTGTGTATGTATATATGTATATAAATATGTATATGTGTATATTCCAAAGTGACTTTCAAACACATTAATTTATTTATAGTCCCGTTTCATCATCATCGTTTTCCACCTCATTTTCTTCAATATCCACAGGTGGACCGTTCAAACAGGTAATGCCCTTGCATTGACCACAAGCTGGAGTGCAATGGAGCCCATTTTTGCGGCATGTACATGTTCTTGTGTTGCAATTTCCACCACAATTGCATCGCATTATCTTAAGTAGTCGATCAGGTGCCGACGGCTGAGACATTTTGACGGGATATAAGCCAGAAGGAGAAGTCGTCCAGCCCCATTCTTCTGCAGGAAGATCATTACCACACCATGCCTGAACCTGATGGTATGCGCGATGACTATGGAAAATGGCTGCATCAGATGTTGGCGGAAGCTTCTCTGGCGACACATATTGCGTGGCAGTACCCACTTTCTGCTGAAACTTGTCCACTCTTGCCGAGTCAAGGCTCAGAGATGTTGTGCAGCCATAGATGATCAACAAGGCATCTTCTCCAGCTCTTTCTATTTCTGCTTTAGATGAAGATGGAGACATGAATATTGAACTACACCACTCTAGTTCTGCATATTTCTTGACTACTGACACTTTGCCAATCCCATAAGGTCTAGACGTAGTGTCACACCCACTGAAAGCATGCAGAAAGAGCAGGGCGGCAGAGAGTAATGGGTCAAGCTTCTTTGCCAAAATTGTGACACGCACTGTTTGTTTGGATGTCACCATGTATAAGTCTTTGTCAGCAATATTGGCATGATGCGTTAGCAGCTGGAACACATCAGAATCCTCTGCGACAACAGCTGTTGGCTTCTCTTTGGCGTGAAGACATGCTGACATACATATCTTGTAGTTAGCATCACCTTTTGCATGTTCAACGGCGATATCCGCTTTGGTCATTTGCTCTGCAAGTAGATTGATGAATGCTTGCTTGTTGGAAGGATTGGCAAGAAAGCTCTTCTTGGTCATGGTTACATGCACTTCTGGTGAAACCAACACTGTAGCACCTATATCATTCCCCATCCTGCGACGATGTGCTTCATCCTTTGTGCTAGATCCATGATACCCATCAAACACAACCAAAGCATGACAGTATGATTGCTTGATGTGTCGGACGTACATTTCACAGATCTCCGAGTAGCTGGCATTTTTAGGCCATGAGAATTTATGAAGCAGGCTACCACCATCAATGATGTACTGCATACTCATGTCACAGGACGTTGCACTACTGCTCTCTGGAACAAGCTTGAGGAGATGGTGAATGATTTCCGATTTATCCCCCATCCTCATGCACACATGGTTGTCAAAGAGAGATGGTGGGAAAGAGCACATCTCATATCGGAAGAGATCTGGAAGTGGTATGTCACCATTGAAGCCTGTAAGAAGAAGACGCTGATAGAGACATTGTGAATCCATCTCAATTTGGGCACCAGAAGATGTTTTCACATGAGTAGCTGATGCCAGGGTCTTAACTTGATTTTTCTGAGAAAACTTGTATTCTGCGACAGATTGTCCGACCATGGAATCAAGGATCTTCTTTCCAACACTTTGAGCCTCATATGCATTCACAGAATCATTTGCCACCAAGCCAGTTGATAGACTTACAATCTTTGATGGTTTGTTGAATACGCCACGCTCAAGGAACACTTGGAGAATCTTCTGTATATCACTCATGTCACGACGTATCCTGGCTGCTGCTAATTCACGATGTCCATCAGGTGTATCCATAGATAAACCAGCTATCGCGAAAATGGACGGGCTTATATTGGCACACACAGGTCTTGAGAGCAGGAAGAGAAGTCGAGTGCTGTCACTGAATCCACGCCCTTGGGTTAAGCCGCCAGTTGATTTGATGCTGGCCATCAGAACTTGCTTTATGAAGAGGTCTGTGAAAATTCCTGACCACGCACCGTCACTTCTTCTGACTGGAAAGAGGCCATTCATAAATGCCCTATTTACATCTGGATGGGTTTGTTTCAGGTCAATCATTCTTGGGATGAACAAAACCAAAGACTTCGTATAGTTGTTGTGACCGGCAGCAGCAAGAAAAGGGTGCATTTCACGCAGAGACTGCAAATACAGAGGCCAGCAACCTATACGAGCAGAACGAATGAAGGACCTAAGAATGGATACCATATTTTGGTATTGTATCCACAATCTTGCAGTGCCATAGCTTTGCAGTGATGCACGCCAATCTTCAAGAGCAGTGTGGATGTTGCTCAATGCATCGCTCTGTAGTGCATCATCCAGAGTCATGCTTCCGTCTTGAACGTCTTTGACAAGCTGAGAGATATCAGAAAGCATATCAGCTTGAGGATGGTCTCCAACCCGTGACTGTGGCGAGATTCCAGGCAGGACATCGTCACCAGCCTGATGGGAAATACCAGACTGATTGGTTGAATCAAACGTTTGAGAAGATCCTGCCTGAGTAGAGTCCTTTGACTCTGTGGTTATTGGGGTTTGGTTGGAGGTGCTAGAATTGGGCAAGTTTCCAGTTTGTACCGAGCTATCTGATGTTTGAGAGGTTCCAGGGTGGTCAGATTCATGGGACTTTCTCGGTTCGTTGGGGCTGCTGGGGTGTTTGGAGGTTGAAGGCTGGTTTTCGCTGCTTGTCTCGAGCATGGGTGTCGACGTAGAGGAGTCCGTACCTTTCAAATCCGGAAGAGGCAGGTGAAGGGCTTCTGATGTAGTTATTATATTCAGAGCACTGTCAATGAGAAGATGACCTCGCACTGCACGGGCCACTGCCTTTCCACTCAACATCTTATCAACTGAACCCTCGGCATAGACCTGTGCCAGCATTTCCTTCAAACCAGAACCTGCCATGATAACTCCAATGGCTCCAAGCATGCTCATCTCTGTGTGGAATCCACCAAGTAACAGGACAATCTTTCGCAAACGACTTGATGTGGGTTGATCCTCGATAACCATCAGAGCTATCCAGTATAATTGCTGATCGAAGGTGATGATGGGAGTACAATTTTGCTTTTCAGCTAAGTCGCTCATGTACTCCAGCGTTGACCGAACACATGTTGGGCTACTTGGTGACATGTCAATCATTGGTAAGAAGAGTTGTGTACTCTTCCCTGGGTTGGCCATTTGCGTATGCAGGGATTGCATGTATCCAGACCACAAAGACCGAGGTTGAGAGAGATGCATCGATACCTGCCACATTATGTCTAACTTGAGGCTCTGCATGTCCTGGGTATATGGGCGAATAGTTTCATACTTGATACTCTTCAATGCTGACTTTGGGTCTCTTTGAAATACGATTGAATGTTTGCCAACATTTTTTATGTCATCGAATGGCACCTGGTTCCTGGGAATTGGTCTGGAAGTTGAACGAGCTGGTGTGATTGCTCCCATCTGACCCATCATGTGAATGACATTTTCACCATCCAATGTCTTTGCATTGTGATCAACATTGTCGGCAATGAAGTGCAGCAAAGCATCAGCAGTGAGATCTTTAATGTCTACTCCTTGGGTGAGAGCAGCGTTTTTCTTGTAGAGGGATGATTCTGAATATGAAGAGCAGAAACCAAAGCTGAAGAGTAAGTATCAAGTCACGATGTCCATATATCTGGTTCAAAGTTACACACAGACCAGCTTGCAGAGGACAGAAGAATGCTCTTGGACAAGTGGAGCTCATTATGGCTTGGCCAATAGATGCACATTGAAGGTCTGCTCTTTTGCTCTTGATGATTGTTTGTAACAGTAGAGACAGGGCAGGGTCAAAGTGGAGCGATTGTGTTCGAGCGATTTTATATCAGAGGCGTCTGGATATACATCGTTGTGTTTTTCGGCATTCTTTATTTCATTCCTGATATAGGTGCCGACAACTTTGATCAACGAATCCATGTCATCGGGGTTGTCCTTCATTTTTGAGTGCGCATCCTGAATCAACTGCTTCACATTAGATGTGAGTGTGACAATCAGTGGTTGTTTTTTCGTTGAAGTTATCGATACTCTGTTCCCATAATGTGCATAGAGTTGCCTTTGCAAAGACTTTTTAGAGTAAACCTCTCCACTGGTTGCATGGCTTTCCATGATTTCATAGAGTTCATCTAGAGTGACAGTTTCATCATCATTGTTTTCCAGATATTCAATAACGTGCATGAAAGACGATCTCTTCATTTCATCGATGGTACCAGAAGGACGTCCTCGTTTCCGAGGTGGTGCTCCATCCTTGTTTGTAGGTAACATGTCAAGTGTAAGATTTCGTGGAGACATGTAATATTGGAAACATCTGCGGTGGTAAATGGCCTCCTCTGCTGGTAAATCATTAATACATGCAAGTCGATGTGCAACTGCATCAGCCCAAGAGTCTGGATGAGTTTCGCGACGTTCATTACATCTTTGCAAGATTGTCTCTGACACAGTGAGGAGCATAACATGGCTGAATTCATATTCAACATTGGTGGGATACTTTCTGGCCTTCTCCTGATCAACATGCATCCCACAGAGATAGCAGTCAGTGTGAAATGAGAATTTTTTAGTATCACATCGCAGTTTGTGTGAGGTAGGACCAGTTTCATTGACATGTTGGCGTTTACCGATCCGCTCATATCGTCTGCTGTTTGTGTGACTTTTGTGACATGATGTGTGGACATATTGCTTTCCATTTTCATCAAATTTATATATTGGGATGGGGTTCGCTGGATATAGTTCATTGTGTCTATGGTTGAATTTATTAATGGAAGTGAGGCCTTTGCGTCCAACGCTGGAATATTCATCGTTCTTAAATGAAATAGTGTCTCTACAAATTAAACACGCCGCATCTGTCTTGGGGGATGCCATCACAATCTCAGATCTGGAAATAAAAGAAAAAAGTATTACTAAATGTGTTGCATACACGTATATACATTTCTCAATCGTACTGGTGTAATAGTCGCACAGATATGTTCAAAGGATTATATAATTTTCACATTTTCCTTCAATATTATACCAAAAATGACGTTGATTTTGACGTTTGAGCATGAATGCCACCTTATATGACCTTGAAAATATTTCCAAGTGAAAGAGCACCTCAAAATTAGTAGGATTAGACACTTTATTTGTGTTTCTATGTTGATTTTCAGCAAAGTTATGCCTATTTCAATATTTTACCTTCCGCGGCGGCGGGCATCTAGGATTTTCAGTGAAAACGAGTATTTGCCATGGGTGGATTCGAGTGGACTTTTTTGTGTGGTTAGAGATACCTCCAAAGAACCCATTTCAGGTGAAATTGCTTTGTTAACATTTTTGTCCAACCTCGGCACTTTTTTGGTGCTTATTTCCTGGCCTATTAGGCCGAAGCCATATAGAGTCGCGACTGGACTCTAGTCTGTAATGCGTTATTGTATATATAGTATATATATATATATATGTGTGTGTGTGTGTGTGTGTGTGTGTGTGTGTTGTGTGTGTGTGGAAGGCACAGTGTGCTCTTGATCAGATGTGTACGGTATGTGTGTGTGGGTGGAAGGCGCTCTCACTCTATACTACCTGTTTTTTTACGAGTTTGTCAAGAGTACGTACATGAATCGCCTAGGGCCCTAGATGAAGGGGAAATTCACACTCACTACAGGAACTACCTCGTGTAGGTCTCACGGCCTCTTGTAGCTTCCTTATTTTCTTATGTTATTATGTTCTTTTGGATGCTTCCCAAGGATATTAGAAAGATATACGTATAGATAAACGTTATACTATCCTTGATGCTTCCCGTGCCCACAGCATTGTCACAATAACACAACGCCGCGTGTGTTGTGTATAGGCATTTTCTGCGGGGATCCTGATTGCAACCGAAAATTTTTCGGCTGCTCAAATTTCTATCCCTGTTCAACCATCCAGGGAAGATGATTGGCCCGACCCGTAATCATTTATTGTTGTTGTTGTGACCGTTTGCAACCGAAAATTTTCCGGTTGCAACCAAAAATCCCCCGCAGAAAACGCCTTATGTGTGTGTGCATGTGTGTGTGTAGGCGTATGTTACTTCATCAATGCATACACAGACAAACACGAATCATCAATCCGTAGTACTATGTATACTACACACTCACACACAGTGTCACACACACACACGAGTAACATGTGTGTTCCCTCAGGGGAATCACGCCTATAGTAGATGTTGAAATTATCGCCCATCAACTGATGGACGACAACAAACTGTTGAAATTATAATATTAATTAACGTGAACTCACCTTGCTATTAACCCATAATCTACCTATGCTGCACAGGTACCCTATTTAGACGCTAACTAAGGTATACTCAGCAGTGGCAGATGGGTTGAGGTTTATGAAGGCAGATCATTATCTTGAGGGAGTGTTGGTGAGCAGTGGCGGCTCGTGGCATAGGGCTGCGGAGCTGCAGCACCCCCAGATAATCACTGCCAGGTGTATGATGTCTTTAGAGACACAGCAGAATTGACACACTACTAACAAATATATCATAATAAAAAGTCATTATAGGTTATTTTCAATACGTTACTAAGTTAATTTGCATTAAAACCAGACCTAAATGTAAGTTACTCTCATATTTGCTGTACGATTCATGTCTGTGCTGCCGCCGCGCCCCTTATGAACGCCAAGAGCTGCAGCCGTGCAGCTTTTTAGTCTCGTCCCCCAGCTTTTAGTCTCGTCCCCAGCCAGTGCGTGTAGACGGTGTGCATAGTGACGGCGGGCGGCGGCAAAATCAAGCGGTACTGACTTTATTTTCAAGTAATACTGTAATTCTACCATCACCACCTCAGCCATCCCCTCTACTACCAACACTACCACCCCCACCGTCCCTTCTACCACCACCACTAATACCCCCACCATCCCTTCTACCACCACCACTACTACCATGCCCTGAAATCCATGAACATCAACTACAACTCATACCTGAGATAGGTAAAATTTATGTATCCTACTGTTGTGTGAAGCTGCAGTCCCCCCTTTTATTTTATCACGAGCCGCCACTGTTGGTGAGACTCTGTGGTACACAGAATGGCAGAGCGGCTGGCTGTGGAACGTAATGGCGTCGCGGACTGGTCGGCTGACGTAGCTTTTCACAGCTGGTCGTGATTTTATAAGATGTGTTTTACACCTCGTCCTTGTCTTAACCGATTGATCGGTTAAAGTTTACTCGTATTAATATGAGGTTGACTACACCTTGGTGTACAATCAAAGACTGACTACAACTTCATAGTGTAGCTACTAACTCGTGACTAAATGTCTTGACTACAACTCCTTTCAAGACAGCTGGAGCTTACACGTGGAACACGTTCCAATAATGTTTATTCCTATACGTGGAAGTTCCTCACAATTCTTATATTATGTTAATCCTTTGATTAATTGTGGTATTATAGATGAATACCACCAAAATTATATTACTATATCTAAATACATCTTAATTTATACCCAAATCTATAATAATATATACATAGGTGGAATTTGTATTTGTATCCCGTCTTCCTGGTGGTAGGCGCCAAATTCCACCATTCAAATTAATACCTTTCTCAAAATTAGAGAGCGGTTTTAGTGGATAATTTCCACAGTAGACATCCACCACTGTTTACTTTTTTCCTTGTCTTTGGACACAGATATGAACGCTCTCTGGTGTTTTAATCGTGGTGTTTTAGCAGATTGGCACAAAACAAACATAGTGTGTTCTCTTTGTCCAGCTATATAGGCGAGGAAGCGGGGTAGAGAAGGGAGTGGAAGGGATGTTTGTGCGCTGTCTACGTCCCAACCAATCACAGCGCGTTCCGCGGCCACGTCATATTTTGGCCCCAAAAACTGCATATATCTCATTCATGGTGCATTTTTAAGCAAAATAAATATGAGTACAGTGATAAGTAGCTTATATTGCATCCAAAGCTTCACAAAACTCCGTGTTTTAGGTGTGAGTAAACGGGTCCATTGTAGCTGCAGGGTAGGAGAGAAAGAAACCGTAGAATATATCATTGTGGAATGCAACAAGTATAGGAGTCAGAGGGAAAGGCTTATAGTTATAGCGTCAATAGTAACAGTCCTAGGCAGAGAGGAGTGGGACAGGAGGCTAGAGCAGAAAGACGGGGCCCTGTGTACGGTGTTAGGGCTGTGCCTGTATGGGGACAGAAAGGAAATTGAAAGTATTGTAAACCTCACCAAAGTGTTCCTAACGCAGTACTGCGCTGGGAGATAAGAACATAAAATAGACAATAAATTAGGATGATAATCAAAGGATTGAAAACTGATCAAAATCTTTCCCAGGTGAAATAAACAGGGGAAGAGTTAACAAGTTTTGTTAACGAAGGAGACGAAGTGGAAGAGGACCTATGAAGCGATACTAAAAGCGACTAAGTCACTAAGGTCACAAGAAGAAGAAGCTTTGGCCAGCCTTTTTGTTAGTACGTGACTTTATTCCTTGCATTGCTGCCTCGCATCACGGTGACCCTCCATGTTAGAGCACCACCACCAACAGTAAGTACGTGTGTAGCCTTGTGCATGAAAGCCACAGTACTAAGGCTACGTAGAGTCCGGGGGCAAGGAGTGAAAGCAGGAGTGTTCACATCGGGCAGCGAGACAGTCCCACAGCCAGCCAGCCAGACATTATCCAACCAGCGTGTGTCCCCAAGCCCTGACAGGGTTTTGGCGGTGATACTCTTATTCCTCGCTCTTGATAAGGGGGAGTCTACTCTATAGCATTGCCTGGTAAATTTCCAGATGAATACCGGACTTCCTTTGGTGGACAAAACAATTTTTTATAAATTGGTAGTTTCAATCAGTAATTGAGTACGAGGTCAAAAGTACTCTTGGTATTATTCTAGTGTTTGCCCATACTCTCCCACAAAACAAGCTTGGGGACCTGGGGGAATGCAGGATATTTGGCTGGGGTACAAAATATGCGTCGCAACCACATAGTTTTTGAGTTAGGGGTGTTGAAAAAATTCCCTAGATCTAGGGAAAATTCATTGGATTTCTTCTGAGTCCAGAGACGTGTGAACCTGACGATCCTCACATAATGATGACCGAAGTGTCGAGAACCCCCCAACCCCCGCTAGGAGGCTAGGTTAGATTTGGTTAGGTTAGGGTAGATTATATTTGGTTAGGTTATGTTAGATTGGGTTAGATATGGTTAGGTTAGCTTAGGTTATATTTGGTTAGGTTAGGTTATTGGTGGGTCAAGCACCCCGCTAGGTTAGGTTAAATTTGTGTAGGTTAGGCAAATTTCTCTAGCTATAAGGAAATTACTCTAGATCTAGGGAATTTTACCACCCCTACACAACTCTTAAATTACATGTTTCCGACGCACAATTTGTTCCCCACCCGAAAACCCCGAGTTCCCACAGGTCCCCAAACATGTTTGGGGGGAGTGGGAGAGTATGGGCAAACACTAGAAATTTACCGTACTCTTTTTCCATGTATTTTGATGTGTTTAAAATGATGGTCACATCCAAAATTGTCGGAAATGCTTCATATTGCAGCTATGATGATGAAGTCTACGGGAATTACTTCCATATTCCTGGAAAATTCTCCAGTTAAATCTTTAGTTACAACGGTAAAATAGAAATTTAATACAATACATGGACATTGGTTACGTAACCAGACATAACGGGGGGTGCGCTGCGCCCCCCCAGAGCCTCCCACTAGTTCGCTAACATAACCTGGACGTTGGTTGAAAAGCCTAACCTAAACCTGGGATAAAGGGGGGATAACTGCAAAATGATGCATTCCCGACGATTTTTATTGTGATCATCATTCTTAACACATAAAAATACATTGAAAAGAGTACTTTTAACCTCGTACTCAATTACTGGTTGAAAGTACAGGGAGGTCCCGAAGATATGAGCAGTTAGGTTCCACCTGGCATACTCGTAAAGCAAAATCTCGTATAACGAAGCACATAACTAATGGTAAAATATAGGTTCAGTTCCAGGACCTTCAATTTAAAAAAAAAAAAAAAAAAAAAAAAAAAAAGTTTTTCAAGCTACAATAAAATTTGGTAATATTTAGTAGGGGTGCGAGAACCCCTTGAGGAATCCTATGATCCCTGGTGATATCCTATGGTGCTATCACAGGCGTGGGAGCTGACCTGACTTCTTCAGGGAAGCACATATTATACAGCTGATAACGGGGTGTTGTGTTGTGCGGGCGGCAGCCGATGTCCGACGCCAGAGGAGATCTCCTTGGTAATTATTTAGTAGGAAAGCGAGGATCCTTTGAGGAATCCTATGATCACTGGTGATATCCTATGGTGCTATCACAGGCGTAGGAGCTGACTGTCTTCTTCAGGAAGGCACAGGTGAGGCGGATGACGGCGGTTTTTGAGAGAGGCGGCGGACGGGGCAGGCCGACACCTCTGCCACGGTAGGTTTGGGCAGGCTTAAACGTCTTATTACTCGTTATTATACAACCTAGTGATTATGGTGAGATGTTATATCCACGTGTCATTATCTAAATCAATGTAGCACCGTGTGTCACCTTAAATAAGGGCTATTTAAAGATGTTATGATAAGGTGACTGCTGGCGAGGCAGTGAGTGACGGAGAAATTCTTGCCGCGGGGCCGCCCCATAAGACAAATATTCACTATTTTAACCCACACACACACCTTCTACCACCAAAACACTAGCAACACAGGCTCCTTACTTATATATCTTACTATCTGATACATTAAAACTCCTTAAAACGCAAGCATTCCAAATGAAACGAGAATTAGTTTTAGATGACGGTGACAGAAGGCGGAGAGAGGCAGTCTGGCATGCCATTCTTGCCCGGAAATATGTCTCGCTGACTTGTGATTGGTCGAGAAGTTTTAAAAACGGTTTGTCATTGGCTGGTGATGGATGACGCCTTAGCCAGTCACAACCTTCCTACTCGTTTACGACCTATCGAGGGAGCTTTGTAGCTTCCGTCATTAGGGAAAGTAGTATCTAGGTAGTGCGAGAGCAGGTCGTTGCTGGCCATACTACCTCCGTTGCTGGCTTCTCGCCCAGGGTTGTGAATTTTTGTAGGCCACATTGTCGTACTGAGCCACCAGAATGATCATATTTTCAGATTGATTATCGTACAACCTTAGGTAAAATCATATAGTCAGTAAATTACTTTATAATTTTAGTAAATAACTTGTAATTTACTTTAGTAAATAACTTGGTAATTTTACTCACCCCAGTTTGAATGTCGTAACATTGGATTTTCGATCTCGTATATTGAAAATAGACCCTAATTTACACATCTCGTATCATCGGATTCTCGTAAATCGAATGCTCGTATAACGGGACCTCCCTGTACCAAAATACCCTATTTTTTTCAGGTAAGTTTTGAAGTGTTTTGAATTAATATGCTAACCTTGTAATCTGCCTATCTAATCTCCTATCTAATCTGTTGCTGCTTGTAAGATTACTAGAGGTTCTTTCCCCTCTTATTGAAAGATACGTCCCATTAAAGCAAGCCTCCTCCAAGCCCCGTTTCCCTTCTGATCCCCCTTTAAGGCTCAAGAGAGAGCGGGGGCATGCCTGGTGAACCTATAAGGAGCTTAGAGCGAGACATGGAAAACAATCTCAGGTGGCTTCTGATGCTCTCTCCCTGTTTAATGAACTCAATGAACATTACAGGAATTTCTACATCTATGTTACCCTTATCTGTGTGTTGTTACAGGTAACAGGGGTCAACCCGAGTAAGAATACTTACAACTGTTGGTGACACAGTAGGGGTTGATAGCCTCAGAAGTGCAAGGTTGATGGGTAGGCGTATACCGTCCTAGCCAGACACTTCAGATGGTAGTTGAATAAAAGTGGTCGAGAGGTTGTTTTATAAGGCTTGTTAATCAGTAAGTACCAGAACAATAATTACAAGATATATATACATATCTGTACACTGTGAAGGTTTATACAATAATAATGTCACGCAGTTCGTTAAGTAACGGCCAATGAAACTAATGTCTAATAGACAGAGCCGGGAACAGTTAATGTCGTGACAAGGTACTCCACACCTCCTGGGTGTGGAGTACAAACAGACACTGAAAGGTGTCGTGAGTTGGAGTGCTCTGTAACGCATCTCCTCGTAATCTGCCCTCTCTCCGGCTAGTTGCAGCATATGAGGAAAGCAGGCCGGAACTGACAGGTTCCGGTGGACATGTCTCTCAGGCCTGTTGCACTCTCGTCAGCGTCATCATCCTTGGGCAGTGCGCTGAGATGACACACACACAACTTGTGTGTGCATTCTGGAGCCAGGGGCGAGGTGTGTCTACGTGTTGCTTCAAGACACCAGGTTGACTGTCCACGTCATCCTTATGGGCCATGGCGTGATACTTCGTCAACATAACCTCATCAAAAGGTGTCAACACTCAGCTTCCGCTAGGCGCCAGTACAAGACACACAGACACTCGGACATCCTGTATTAGTATCGATTAACACATACACATAATATAACCAGTACGCTAATATCTATTCCCAGGTTGATCATGAAAAGTCGTTGATTGATAGAATGAAATAGGCTCCTAAGTGTTTCCATTCCTATATTAGGAACAAAAAAGTAGGTAATCCCTCAGTTGGTCCCTTAAGGCTGGCTGATGGGTCCCCGACTGCAAGTTTCCAATCTATGTTGGAGGTTTTTGCAGAAGAGTTCTCTTCAGTCTATGTTGGCTTTTCTTGTTTATCTGATTTATTTATAATATTTCCATATACAGTAGTCCCTCGCGTTTGGCGAAACACAGTATTGGCGATAGGTTGGATATGGTACCAGAATCCCAATTTGGCACTTCAAATTCACTTTTGGAGAGACGTGCGCTGATGTCACGGAATGACGTCTGCCCAGAATGCACCGCCCTCAAGCGACCATGTTGGTGTTTGTGATCTTCCCGGCAGCATTCTTGGCGACTGCGCTGTTTTTTGCTCCAAGTGATGGTACCTTTGGCATTTCGCGCTAAGACTATGGCATCTACAAGAACTGGTGGTGGTGGTGGTTCGAGCAAGCCAGGTGACGATAAGGATAAGGGAAAAAATAGTGGAGAAACGAGAGTGGAGGAAAGGTAAACACAGCCACAACCACCACACTCACTCGTCTCACCAGGCCTAACTCTAAATAATTCATGGTAAATAACATCTGTTATCTATTGTCTTTTGTATTGCTGTTAATGTTTCATGTATTAATATGTCTTTGCTTTTAAGCAGTTAAAGTACGAAAATGGAGGTCAAAAGTCTCTGGCCTCGTCAAAGACTAATGGATAATTTTCCCATTGAAAGTACTATTAGTGTTTGGCTAAATTAACTTTTGGCAGTGGTTTGGCAAGACTTATTAAATCGCCAAACGGGAGAGACCACTGTAGATGTGTAATTAATATTATGATGCGCTTAATGAAGTGTGTTAATAGGCTATTTATATGAAGGCTGTTAGACGTGTTGTGTCAAGTCAACACTATTTTACCGCCAAAAATAAAATCTTTTAATCGCTGGTTTGAGGCAATATCTCTGTTAGATAAAAAAAAAAAAAATTATAATATGTTTGAAGTATTTTTACCTCCGCCAACGAAGTTGGAGGGGTTATGTTTTCACCCCGCTCTGTCTGTCTGTCTGTCTGTTTGTTAGTGTACAGGATTTCTCGAAAAGTTACGAATAGATTTGGACCAAACTCGGTATACCAAGTCTATTTGGTATAAGGAAGAACTGATTTAATTTTGGATGAAATCTATTGACAACTGTTGCCATGGCAACCAATTGATGAAATATTCGGCCGGAGGTATGCGCTCATACTGGGTGCATATATATATATATATATATATATATATATATATATATATATATATATATATATATATATATATATCATGCAACCAATTGATGAAATATTCGGGCGGAGGTATGCGCTCTACTGAGTGCCCCCCCTAGTTTCCATAAGTTATCATGCGTGTTTCACATATTTCTTAAGTTCGAGTTTGGATAAACCCTCACATATCTTTTTATTCTATTTTAATTTTTTTTTTGAAATCTGTCCTTTAAGCTTTGATTTGTGGAGGTTTTATGTTTCTTGATTTATTGAGATATTTTCTGTATGCAGTCATTAAGGTTTAATTATTGAAAATGTGTGAAGTAAAGGGGGCTCTGGAAGACATCATCATCATCATCATCAGAGGTGGAGGATAAACATTATCATCATCATCAGAGGTGGAGGATAAACATTATCATCATCATCATCAGAGGTGGAGGATAAACATTATCATCATCATCATCAGAGGTGGAGGAGGATAAACATAATCATCATCATCAGGAGGAGGATAAACATTATCATCATCATCATCATCATCATCAGAGGAGGAGGAGGAGGAGGGTAAAACTTCTATAATGACAATAACAATACTAGCAATGGTGTAGTCCCCCTCCAAGGAGTTGGAGTGGTGGCCGTGGGGGTGGTGGTGTTGAGGCCTGACCCAGCAGGGGATAGATTAGCACCCCCCCAATAAACGTTATGATATGCCCTCAGTCTTGGTCTGTTTTTCGTCTTTTCAATGGATGCCCACCTAGAGGCCTACCCTTGCCTACTGACCAGGCTTTGACCCCATAACAGGACAAGGGTGGTGGTGGTACAAGGGTTTTGTTGTACACCATGGACGTTATTGCAGGCAGGCGTTCCCATGGAAACTAAAGGCAGATTGTAACGTGTATGGGAGCCCTGAGGCAGTGATGAATGGATGGATAGACGCACGACTCACAACTATACTACTAACACATAACTAAAGATATTCCATGTAGTAATCATTATTATCATCAATGGTGTGACAATATTAACCACACATCCACACAAATATTATTATAGGTTCTAGTGATCTGCATGACTCGCATTGAGGTGGGTGAGGCTGGCGGCTGTTGTGGGTGGTGGGTGAGAGTGGGTGAGGCTGGCGGCTGTTGTGGGTGGTGGGTGAGGCTGGCGGCTGTTGTGGGTGGGTGGGTGAGGCTGGTGGCTGTCGTGGGTGGTGGGTGAGGCTGGCGGTGTTGTGGTTGGTGGGAGGCTGGCGGCTGTTGTGGTGGTGGGTGAGTGGGGGCCCTGTCGTGGGTGGTGGGTGAGGCTGTGGTGAGTGGTGGGTGTGGCTGCTGGTGGGGGGTGAGGCTTTGAGTGGTGGGTATGGTGGTGGTGGGTGAGGCTGTGGTGAGTGGGGGGTGAGGCTGTGGTGAGTGGTGGTGAGGCTGTTGAGGTGGGTGAGGTTTGGGGTGAGTGGTTTGGGGTTGTGCTGATGGGGGGGCTGTGGTGAGGGGTTAGGTTGTGTGATGGTGGGTGAGGTTTGTGCTGAGGGGTGGGTGAGGTTGTTTTAGTGGTGGGTGAGGTTGTGGTGAGTGGTGGATGAGGTTGTGGTGAGTGTGGGCTGTGGTGAGTGGTGGGTGAGGTTGTGGTGATTGGTGGGTGAGGCTGTGGTGAGTGGTGGGTGTGGCTGTCGTGAGTGGTGGGTGAGGCTGTCGTGAGTGAGTGGGTGAGGTTGTGGTGAGTGGTGGGTGAGGCTGTGGTGAGTGGTGGGTGAGGCTGTGGTGAGTGGTGGGTGAGGCTGTCATGAGTGGTTGGTGAGGCTGTGGTGAGGGGTGGGTGAGGCTGTCTTGAGTGGTGGGTGGGGCTGTGGTGGGTGAGGTTGTGGTGAGTGGTGGGTGAGGCTGTGTGAGTGGTGGGTGAGGCTGTGGTGAGTGGTGGGTGAGGCGTGGTAGTGGTGGTGAGGCTGTGGTGAGGGTGGGTGAGGCTGTGGTGAGTGGTGGGTGAGGCTGTCGTGAGTGAGTGGGTGAGGTTGTGGTGAGTGGTAGGTGAGGCTGTGGTGAGTGGTGGGGGAGGCTGGGGTGAGGTGAGTGAGGCTGTGGTGAGGGGGTGGGTGAGGCTGTCTTGAGTGGTGGGTAGGCTGTGGTGAGTGGTGAGTGAGGCTGTGGTGAGTGGTGGGTGGGGCTGTCGTGATGGGGGATGAGGCTGTGGTAAAGTGGTGGGTGAGGTTGTGGTGAGTGGTGGGTGAGCTGTGGTGAGTGGTGGGTGAGGTTGTGGTGAGTGGTGGGTGAGGCTGTCGTGAGTGTGGGTGAGGCTGTCGTGAGTGGGGGGTGAGGTTGTGGTGAGTGATGGGGTGGCTGTGGTGAGTGGTGGGTGAGGCTGTCGTGAGTGAGTGGGTGTGGCTGGGGTTGTGAGTGGTGGGTGAGGTTGTGGGGGGTGAGGCTGGGGGGTGAGTGGTGGATGAGGTGCGAGTGGTGAGTTGGTTGGGGGTGTGGGGGGCTGTGGTGAGTGGTGGATGAGGTTGTGGTGAGTGGTGGGTGTGGCTGTGGTGAGTGGTGGGTGAGGCTGTGGTGAGTGTGGCTGTGGTGAGTGGTGGGTGTGGCTGTGGTGAGTGGTGGTGTGGCTGTGGTGAGTGGTGGGTGGGGCTGTAGTGAGTGGTGGGTGAGGCTTGGTGAGTGGGGGGTGTGGCTGTGGTGAGTGGTGGGTGTGGCTGTGGTGAGTGTGGCTGTGGTGAGTGGTGGGTGTGGCTGTGGTGAGTGGTGGGTGTGGCTGTGGTGAGTGTGGCTGTGATGATGGTGGGTGTGGCTGTGTGAGTGGTGGGTGTGGCTGTGGTGAGTGTGGCTGTGATGAGTGTGGGCTGTGGTGAGTGGTGGGTGTGGCTGTGGTGAGTGGTGGGTGAGGCTGTGGTGAGGGGTGGGTGAGGCTGTGGTGAGGGGTGGGTTAGGCTGTGGTGATGGTGGGTGTGGCTGTGGTGAGTGGTGGGTGAGGCTGTGGTGAGTGGTGGGTGTGGGTGTGGCTGGGGTGAGTGGTGGGTGTGGCTGTGGTGAGTGGTGGTGAGGCTGTGGTGAGTGGTGGGTGAGGCTGTGGTGAGTGGTGGGTGAGGCTGTGGTGAGTGGTGGTGAGGCTGGGGGTGAGTGGTGGTGAGGCTGTGGTGAGTGGTGGGTGAGGCTGTGGTGAGTGGTGGGTGAGGCTGTCGTGATGGTGGGTGAGGTGTGGTGAGTGGTGGGTGGGCTGTCGTGAGTGGGGGGTGAGGCTGTGGTGAGTGGTGGGTGAGGTTGGGGTGGGTGAGGCTGTGGTGAGTGGTGGGTGAGGCTGTCGTGAGTGGGGGGTGAGGCTGTGGTGAGGGGTGGTGAGGCTGTGGTGAGTGGTGGGTGAGGCTGTGGTGAGTGGTGGGTGAGGCTGTCGTGATGAGTGGGTGAGGTTGGGGTGAGTGGTAGGTGAGGCTGTGGTGAGGGGTGGGTGAGGCTGTGTGAGTGGTGGTGAGGCTGTGGGGTTGGGTGGGGTGAGGCTGTCTTGAGTGGGGGGTGAGGCTGTGGTGAGTGGTGAGTGAGGTTTGTGGTGAGTGGTGGGTGAGGCTGTCGTGATGGTGGATGAGCTGTGGTGAGGGTGGGTTGAGGTTGTGGTGAGTGGTGGTTGAGGCTGTGGTGAGTGGTGGTGGGTTGTGGTGAGTGGTGGGTGAGGCTGTCGTGAGGGGTGGGTGAGGCTGTCGTGAGTGGTGGGTGAGGTTGTGGTGAGTGATGGGTGTGGCTGGTGGTGAGTGGTGGGTGAGGCTTTTCGTGAGTGAGTGGGTGTGGCTGGGGTTTGTGAGTGGGGGGTGAGGTTGTGGTGGGTGAGGCTGTGGTGAGTGGTGGATGAGGTGGCGAGTGGTGGTGAGGTTGGGGTTTGATGGTGGGTGAGGCTGTGGTGAGTGGTGGATGAGGTTGTGGTGAGTGGTGGTGTGGCTGTGGGAGGGGTGGGTGAGGCTGTGGTGAGTGTGGCTGTGGTGAGTGGTGGGTGTGGCTGTGGTGATTGGTGGGTGTGGCTGTGGTGAGTGGTGGGTGTGGCTGTATGAGTGGTGGGTGAGGCTGTGGTGAGGGGTTGGGTGTGGCTGTGGTGAGTGGTGGGTGTGGCTGTGGTGGGTGTGGCTGTAGTGAGTGGTGGGTGTGGCTGTGGTGAGTGGTGGTGAGGCTGTGGTGGGTGTGGCTTGGTGGGTGTGGCTGTGGTGAGTGGTGGGTGAGGCTGTGGTGAGTGGTGGGTGTGGCTGTGGTGAGTGGTGGGTGTGGCTGTGGCTGTAGTGAGTGGTGGGTGAGGCTGTGGTGAGTGGGGGGTGGGGCCTGGTGAGTGTGGCTGTGGTGAGTGGTGGGTGTGGCTGGTGAGTGTGGCTGTGGTGAGTGGTGGATGAGGCTGTGGTGAGTGGGGGGTGTGGCTGTGGTGAGTGTGGTTTGTGGTGAGTGGGTGGGTGTGGCTGGGGTGAGTGGTGGGTGTGCTGTGGTGAGTGGTGGGTGTGGCGTGTGATGTGGCTGTGGTGAGTGGTGGGTGTGGCTGTGGTGAGTGGTGGGTGTGGCTGTGGTGAGTGGTGGGTGTGGCTGTGGTGATGTGGCTGTGGTGAGTGGTGGGTGTGGCTTTTGGTGAGTGGTGGGTGTGGCTGTGGTGAGTGGGGCTGTGATGAGTGGTGGGTGTGGCTGTGGTGAGTGGTGGGTGTGGCTGGGGTGAGGGGTGGCTGTGATGAGTGGTGGCTGTGGTGATTGGTGGTGTGGCTGTGGTGAGGGGGTGGGTGAGGCTGGGGTGAGTGGTGGGTGAGGCTGTGGTGAGTGGGTGGGTTAGGCTGTGGTGATGGGGTGTGTGGCTGTGGTGAGTGGTGGGTGAGGCTGTGGTGAGTGGTGGGTGGGGGTGGGGCTGTGGTGAGTGGGGGGTGTGGCTGTGGTGAGTGGTGGGTGAGGCTGGGGTTTGAGTGGGGGGTGAGGCTGTGGTGAGTGGTGGGGGGAGGCTGTGGTGAGTGGGGGGTGAGGCTGTGGTGAGTGGTGGGTGAGGCTGTGGTGAGTGGTGGGTGAGGCTGTGGTGAGGGGTTTGGGTGAGGCTGTCGTGAGTGTGTGGGTGAGGTTGTGGTGAGTGGTGGGTGAGGCTGTCGTGAGGGGTGGGGTGAGGCTGTGGTAGTGGTGGGTGAGGTTGTGGTGGGTGAGGCTGTGGTGAGTGGTGGGTGAGGCTGTCGTGAGTGGTGGGTGAGGCGGGTGGTGGTGGTGGGTGAGGCTGTGGTGAGTGGTGGGTGAGGCTGTGGTGAGTGGTGGTGAGGCTGTCGTAAGGGGTGGGTGAGGCTGTGGTGAGTGGTGGGTGAGGTTGGTGAGGGGTGGTGAGGCTGTCCGTGAGTGAGTGGGTGAGGTTGTGGTGAGTGGTGGGTGAGGCTGTGGTGAGTGGTGGGTGAGGCTGTGGTGAGTGGGGGGTGAGGCTGTGGTGAGTGGTGGGTGAGGCTGTCGTGAGTGAGTGGTGAGGTTGTGGTGAGTGGTAGGTAGGCTGTGGTGAATGGTGGGTGAGGCTGTGGTGGGTGAGGTTGTGGTGAGTGGTGGGTGAGGCTGTGGTGAGTGGTGGGTGAGGCTGTCGTGAGTGAGTGGGTGAGGCTGTGGTGAGTGGTGGGTGAGGCTGTGGTGAGTGGGGGTGAGGTTGTGGTGAGTGGTGGGTGGGGCTGTCGTGAGTGTGGGTAGGTTGTAGTGAGTGGGTGGGTGAGGCTGTGGTGAGTGGTGGGTGAGGCTGTCGTGAGTGGTGGGTGAGGCTGTGGTGAGTGGTGGGTGAGGCTGTCGGAGTGAGTGGGTGAGGCTGTGGTGTGAGTGGTGGGTGAGGTTGTGCTGAGTGGTGGGTGAGGCCTGTGGTGAGTGGTGGATGAGGTGGCGAGTGGTGGATGAGGTTGTGGTGAGTGGTGGTGAGGCTGTGGTGAGTGGGGGGTGAGGCTGTGGTGAGTGGTAGGTGAGGCTGTCGTGAGTGAGTGGGTGAGGTTGTGGTGAGTGAGTGGGTGAGGTTGTGGTGAGTGGTAGGTGAGGCTGTGGTAAATGGTGGGTGAGGCTGTGGTGGGTGAGGTTTGTGGTGAGGGGTGGGTGAGGCTGTGGTGAGGGGTGGGTGGGCTGTCGTGAGTGAGTGGGTGAGGCTGTGGTGAGTGGTGGTGAGGCTGTGGTGAGGGGTGGGTGAGGTTGTGGTGAGTGGTGGGTGAGGCTGTCGTGAGTGGTGGTGAGGTTGTAGTGAGTGGTGGGTGAGGCTGTGGTGAGTGGGGGGTGAGGCTGTCGTGAGGTGGTGGGTGAGGCTGTGGTGAGTGGTGGGTGAGGCTGTCGTGAGTGAGTGGTAAGGCTGTGGTGTGAGTGGTGGGTGAGGTTGTGCTGATGGTGGGTGAGGCTGTGGTGAGTGTGGGATGGGGTTTGGCGAGTGGTGGATGAGGTTTGGGGGAGTGGTGGGTGAGGCTGGGGTGAGGGGTGGATGTTTTTGGGTGGTGAGTGGTGGGTGTGGCTGTGGTGAGGGGTGGTGAGGCTGTGGTGGGTGGCTGTGGTGAGTGGTGGGTGTGCTGTGGTGAGTGGGGGGTGTGGCTGTGGTGGGTGTGGCTGTGGTGAGTGGTGGGTGTGGCTGTAGTGAGTGGGGGTGAGGCTGGGGTGAGGGGTGGGTTTGAGGCTGTGGTGAGGGGTGGGTGTGGCTGTGGTGAGTGGTGGGTTTTGGCTGTGGTGGGTGTGGCTGTGGTGGGTGTGGCTGTAGTGAGTGGTGGGTGAGGCTGGGGTGAGTGGTGGGTGAGGCTGTGGTGAGTGGTGGGTGTGGCTGTGGTGAGTGGTGGGTGAGGCTGTGGTGAGTGGTGGTGTGGCTGGGGTGGTGGTGGTGAGGCTGTGGTGAGTGGTGGGTGTGGCTGTGGTGAGTGGTGGCTGTGGCTGTAGTGAGTGGTGGGTGAGGCTGTGGTGAGTGGTGGGTGTGGCTGGTGAGTGTGGCTGTGGTGGTGGTGGGTGTGGCTGGTGAGTGTGGCTGTGGTGAGTGGTGGATGAGCTGTGGTGAGTGGTGGGTGTGGCTGTGGTGGTGTGGCTGTGGTGAGTGGTGGGTGTGGCTGTGGTGAGTGGTGGGTGTGGCTGTGGTGAGTGGTGGTGGGGGCTGTGGTGAGGGGTGGGTGTGGCTGTGGTGAGTGTGGCTGTGGTGAGTGGTGGATGTGGCTGTGGTGGTGGTGGGTGTGGCTGTGGTGAGTGTGGCTGTGATGAGTGGTGGGTGGGGCTGGGGTGGGTGGTGGTTGTGGCTGTGGTGAGTGTGGCTGTGATGAGGGGTGGGTGTGGCTGGGGTGAGTGGTGGCTGTGGTGAGTGGTGGATGAGGCTGGTGAGTGTGGGTGAGGCTGTGGTGAGTGGTGGGTTAGCTGTGGTGAGGGGTGGGTGTGGCGTGGTGAGGGGGTGGGTGAGGTTTTGTGGTGAGTGGTGGGTGTGGGTGTGGCTGTGTGAGTGGTGGGTGTGGCTGTGGTGAGTGGTGGGTGAGGCTGTGGTGAGTGGTGGGTGTGCTGTGGTGAGTGTGGCTGTGATGAGTGGTGGGTGTGCTGTGGTGAGTGGTGGGTGTGGCTTGTGGTGAGGGGTGGCTGTGGTGAGTGGGGGGTGAGGCTGTGTGAGTGGTGGCTGTTGTGAGTGGGGGGTGAGGCTGTGGTCAGTGGTGGGTGAGGCTGTGGTGAGTGGTGGGTGTGGCTGTGGTGAGTGGTGGGTGTGGCTGTGTGAGTGGTGGTGTGGCTGTGGTGAGTGGTGGGTTGAGGCGGTGGTGAGTGGAGGGTGTGGCTGTGGTGGTGGTGGGTGGGGCTGTGGTGGGTGTGGCTGTGGTGAGTGGTGGCTGTGGTGATGGGGGCTGTGGTGATTGTGGTTGTGGCTGGGGTGGGTGTGGCTGTGGTGAGTGGTGGGTTTTGGCTGTGGGGTGTGGCTGTGGCTGTGGTGAGTGGTGGGTGTGGCTGTGGTGGGTGGTGGGTGTGGCTGTTTTGAGTGGTGGGTGTGGCTGTGGTGAGTTGTGGGTGTGGGTGTTGGCTGGGTGAGGGGTGGGTGTGGTTGTGGTGGGTGTGGCTGTGGCTGTGGTGATGGTGGGTGTGGCTGTGGTGAGTGGTGGGTGTGGCTGTTTTGAGTGGTGGGTGTGGCTGTGATGAGGGGTGGGTGTGGTTTTGGTGAGTGGTGTGTGTGGCTGTGGTGAGTGGTGGGTGAGGCTGTGGTGAGTGGTGGGTGAGGCTGTGGTGAGTGTGGGTGTGGCTGTGGTGAGTGGTGGGTTTTGCTGTGGTGAGTAGTGGGTGAGGCTGTGGTGATCGTGGGTGAGGCTGTGGTGATCGTGGTGAGGCTGTGGTGAGGGGTGGGGGGTGGCTGTGGTGAGTGGTGGGTGTGGCTGTGGTGAGTGGTGGGTGAGGCTGTGGTGAGTGGTGGGTGGGGCCCTGTGGTGAGGGGTGGGTGTGGCTGTTGTGAGTGGTGGTGTGGCTGTAGTGGGTGTGGCTGTGGGGGGAGTGGTGGTGTGGCTGTGTGGGTGGGCTGTGGTGAGTGGTGGGTGTGGCTGTAGTGGGTGGTGGTGTGGTGAGTGTGGGTGGGCTGTGATGGGTGTGGCTGTGGTGAGTGGTGGGTGTGGCTGTTGGGTGTGGCTGTGGTGAGGGGTGGTGAGGCTGTGGTGAGTGGTGGGTGTGGCTGTGGTGAGTGGTGGTTGTGGCTGGGGGTGAGGGGTGGTGTGGCTGTGGTGAGTGGTAGTGAGGCTGTGGTGAGTGGTGGGTGTGGCTGTGGTGAGTGGTGGGTGTGACTGTGGGTGTGGCTGTGGTGAGTGGTGGGTGTGGCTGTGGTGAGTGGTAGGTGAGGCTGTGGTGAGTGGTGGGTGTGGCTGTGGTGGTGGTGGGTGTGACTAGTGGGTGTGGCTGTGGTGAGTGGTGGGTGTGGCTGTGGTGAGTGGTGGTTGTGGCTGTAGTGGGTGTGGCTGTGGTGAGTGGTGGGTGAGGCTGTGGTGAGTGGTGGGTGTGGCTGTATTAGGTATGAGGCTGTATTAGAGGCAACTTGTATTAGCATGGTTTTTTAACTCTTTAAGGGAGACTGCGTCAAACAGGGCATGGGTTCGTTGAAACCTAATCCCCTTGTTATTTCCCACAGTACGTGAGAATTAGGTACACGAGCTGACTCGGTACAACCTGTATTTGTATCTGGGAGATTTATCTGTATTCCCTCTGTGTTTCAATGGTTATGCAATATACAGTAGGTATTCCTTGAGCCTTTAGTGCTGCAAGTACACACCTTATCCTTGATGTCACCTTATACAAGGGCACTTGTCATCATTTATTAACACAAAAGAATCAGGCCTGAAGTTCCACACAGGGACACCATCTCACACTGAAGTATATTTTCCTTCCTTGCTGGAAGGTTATTGGCCTGGTGGAAGGACAGGCCAAGCAGTGAAGGTTTGTGTGGAGGTGGCAGTAAAGTGTCAAGACCAAGGGATGGCTTAGTGGAGATGATAAGCTGTTTTTTTTTTCTGTTCTCCCTGGTGCAGGAATTGGTCCCTCTCATGTGAGGACAGGGTAGGGGTCCTACATAAGAAATGACGAGGGAGCCACAGAGGAGGAGGCAGTGGAAGCCTTGACAAGGGAGGGGGAAGAAAGGTGTCGGCCCTGCAGGGTTTAACAGTGTTAAGGCAGTGTGTCATTTTCTGAGTTGTGACTGTCACCACTGTTGCAGGTGCTGAGGTCAGAGGCGAAGTTTGGGTCTCCGCTCGGCAATTCTAGTATCGCCGAGGGTTCCCGCAGGACTGGCTGCCGAGTGTGCTGCCGCTAGTATTGCTGCGGCGGAGGCTGTGGGGCCGGGCAGCAGCATGAGTCACCGGGAGCAGCAGGATCAGTCTGCCTCAGGTGTGGGGAGGCACAGCTGTGATGGCAAGAATCACCTGGAGGCAGGCAGCTCAGGCCACAAAGGAGAGAACAAATCGGAGTCCCAACAGTGTGGTCTATCATTCAGATACAAGAGTGAGCTCGATAGACAGTCCCTGACACACAGTGGTGGTAGAAAATATAAATGTTTAGAGTGTGGGAAAAGATTTACTCTAAAGAGTAGCCTCACCACACACACCCTGACACACAGTGGTGTTAGAAATTATGAATGTTTAGAATGTGGGAAAAGATTTACTCAAAAGAGTAACCTCACCAGACACACCCAGACACACAGTGGTGTTAGAAATTATGAATGTTTAGAGTGTGGGAAAAGATTTACTACAAAGGGTCACCTCACCATACACACCCTGACACACAGTGGTGTTAAAAATCATGAATGTTTAGAGTGTGGGAAAAGATTTACTACAAAGAGTCACCTCACCACACACACCCTGACACACAGTGGTGTTAAAGATTATGAATGTCTAGAGTGTGGGAAAAGATTTGCTCAAAAGATTAGCCTCACCACACACACCTTGATGCACAGTGGTGTTAAAAATTATGAATGTATAGAGTGTGGGAAGAGATTCACTACCAGCTCTCATCTCAGTGAACACTCCTTGAGACACACTGGCTATAGGAAATTCAAGTGTGATATTTGTAGCAAGTGTTTCAAGACAAAGAGTGAAATTGCCAGGCACATGAAGATCCACTTTTGAGTTGGTGCGTTGTGTGGGTAAGTGTGGTTGTACCCGTGCCTGTGGGGTGTGTCCTGTGTGGCAATGGGTGGTGGTGGTGGTGGTGGTGGGCAGTGTGCCACATGTATTTACCTAGATGTAACATACAGTAAAAGAGCTATGCTCGTACTGTCCTGTCTTCGAAACTACAATGATCCAGCTTTGGTTTGCAGTGGTGAATATTCTTGGCATGCACCACCTCCTTATCCAGGCTATTCCACAGTGCAATGGATCTGTATGGGAAGCTGTACTTCTTGATATCTCTCTTGCTTGTGGTCCTCTTCAACTTCTTCCAATGACCTGCCGTGGCTCTCTCCTCCCACAAAAACACATCCTCTATCAACATTTTCCAGTCCCTTGGAAACCCTGAACCCATTAATCAGATCACCTCTCTCCTTCTTTTCTCCAGTGCTGCAAGATTTTATCTTAACATAACGGTCTTTCCTTGTACGATAAATCTTTAAAACTTGTGACCATCTTCGTTGCTGCCCTCTGTATTCTTTCCATCTTTCTTTCTCTGCGCTGACCAAAGCACTGCTGCATATTCCAACCTTGGTCGCATCATTGACACAATCATCTTTTTCATCATCTCGTCCAAATGTGCAACCGCCACTCTTACATTCCTCAAGAGGTTACAAGTCTCTGCGGTGATGTTATTGATGTGCCTCTCTGGTGTAAGGTTGCTAGTCACCGTTACTCCCAGGTCTTTTTCTTCCTTTGTTTTTCTAATAGACTCATTTCCCATTCAGTAATTCCCTATTTGTCTCCTTGTACTCCTACCGAGTTCCATCACTTTACATTTCCCGGCATTAGACTCCATTTCCCACCTCTGCCTCCAGTCTGACATCTTACCAAGGTCTGTTTGTAGCTGATCACAATCTTCCTCATTTTTCACTTTTCCCAGCAACTTGGCATCATCCGTGGATCACCTTACATAGCTATCTCTTCCTTCCAGCCTATCATTGACATAGACCATGAACATCACTGGTGCCAGCACTGACCCTTGAGGAACTCCACTTATTGCTCTGCACCACTCTGAGGGTTGATCCTTCATCACTGTTCTCATCTCCCTGGCCTTCAACTCATCTTGGATCCATTTCAGCACACCAACTTTCACACCTCCTTTGGCTTACCCAAGAGTTGTCCAATTTATAAATAGGTGTCCATGAAAACATCCAATTTATCGGACATCAGAAATATGGACATCCGATTTATGATGTTGTACTGTACAGGCAGGTCCCGTTATACGAGCATTCGATTTACGAGAATCCGATGATACGAGATGTGTAAATTAGGGTCTATTTTCAATATACGAGATCGAAAATCCAATGTTACGACATTCAAACTGGGGTGAGTAAAATTACCAAGTTATTTACTAAAGTAAATTACAAGTTATTTACTAAAATTATAGTCATTTACTGACTATATGATTTTACCTAAGGTTGTACGATAATCAATCTGAAAATAACGTGCAGACTGGCCAACGACTGCTCGAGACTGGTATTAGCAGAGGTAGAAAGTCTCCAGGCTTGCTTATTATTGTTTGGTATGCTATGAAATATCATTTCTCTAGGTGAATGTAGACATATGATTGCATTTGGATGGATATCATTCATATATATGAGTAAAGAGATGAAATACAAGCAAGGGACTCATCCACGTCTGGCAGCGCGGCCTTTGGCAGCAGCAGCAGCAGCATGAGCCGCCCCATGAAGCCCGTGAGGTGGATATCAACACCATTAGACCAAGGGAGATAGATGTCTTTGGTAATATTTAGTAGGGGAGCGAAAACCCCTTGAGGAATCCTATGATCCCTGGTGATATCCTATGGTGCTATCACAGGCGTGGGAGCTGACTGTCTTCAGGAAGGCACAGGTGAGGCAGATGACGGCGGGTTTTTACTCAAAACTTTTGAGTGGCGGCGCTGCTGGAGCCGCCAGTTCCTCCGCCACTGTAGGTTTGGACAGGCTTAAACGTCTTATTACTCGTTATTATACAACTTAGTGATTAAGGTGAGATGTTATATACACGTGTCATTATCTAAATCAATGTAGCACTGTGTGTCGCCTTAAATAAGGGTGATTTAAAGATGTTATGATGGAGGTGACTGCTGGCGGGGCAGTGAGTGATGGAGAGGCCTTGCCGCGGGGCCTCCCCATATCACAAATATTCACTATTTTAACCCACACACACACACCTTCTACCACCAAAACACTAGCAACACAGGCTCCTTACTTATATATCTTACTATCTGATACATTAAAACTCCTTAAAATGCAAGCATTCCGAATAAAACGAGAATTAGTTTGGGATGACGGGGACAGAAGGCGGGGAGGCAGTCTGGCATGCCATTCTTGTCCGGAAATATGTCTCGCTGGCTTGTGATTGGTCAAGAAGTTTTAAAAACAGTTTGTCATTGGCTGGTGACTGATGATGAGCTTGATGACATCATTTATGTTTTATGTTTAATTAATGTGCAGTTATGTTATTTTGTGTGCTATTTTCTCTTTCAGAATGCTTTTTCTACAGAATAGGTAGTACAGTGTGGGTAATATAGACGCTGTGTGTTTGTTGTGTTTGCTATAGTTTATTTTAGCTTGAAAAACATGTCTTTTTTTATTTTTTATTTTTTATTTATTTTTTAATTGATGGGGTCCTGGAACCAAACCTATATTTTACCATTAGTTATGTGTTTCGTTATACGAGATTTCGCTTTACGAGTATGCCAGGTAGAACCTAACTGCTCGTATCTTCGGGACCTCCTTGTATGCATATACTATATATAATAAATAAAAATATTAATTATATATTTATTTATTATTATTTTGTCTTTTGGGAAGTGACAATGTGTTAGGAAGGGTGGGTGTGTTTGTGCAGCGAGGGGCTGGAGGTGTGTGTGCATTGTGATGAGTTTGCCCTGACAGTGAACCTACAAGCTGAGGCTGTAGCTCAGGTTGTAGTGTTACTCAGGCTGTGTATGTGAAGTGTGTTCATCCCACCACACCCTCGCCAGGGCTGCCTCACCCACCCACGCATCTCCCTGCCTGCCTGCCTCCTATGTGAGATATCTCAATAGAGTGTAGTGTGGAGAACAGCCAGCCAGACGAGTAGTTACTGCACACACTGTCACAAGGCTGCTTGTCCTCACCCCTTCAGTGTGCTCTGCAGGCACTGCCAGGGACTGGCGGATACTTGGGGTGGGGGGGCAACCAAGGCCATGGCCCCCTCCTCCCCAAAGGAAAACTGGTGTAGTTTTGTCCCCCTTCCAAAATGAGGACTAGGTGATGCACTGCTTGTTTCCATGGGGCTTTTTATCCTGGAACATCTGCATGCACATGTACAACAGTGATGCGGATGCACGGGTTCCTTGTTTTAGCCGGTTATTTATTACTATTTGTGCTACAAGGATATGCTACAACTCAAGGCAGTGTGTCATTTTCTGAGTTGTGACTGTCACTACTGTTGCAGGTGCTGAGGTCATAGGCCAAGCTTGGGCATCCGCTCGGCAATAAAGGGGCTTATTCTAGTATCGCCGAGGGTTCCCACAGGACTGGCTGCCGAGTGTGCTGCCGCTAGTATTGCTGCGGCGGAGGCTGTGGGGCCGGGCAGCAGCATGAGTGGCCGGGAGCAGCAGGATCAGTCTGCCTCAGGTGTGGGGAGGCACAGCTGTGATGGCAAGAATCACCTGGAGGCAGGCAGCTCAGGCCACAAAGGAGAGAACAAATTGGAGTGCCAACAGTGTGGTCTATCATTCAGATACAAGAGTGAGCTCGATAGACATTCCCTGACACACAGTGGTGGTAGAAAATATAAATGTTTAGAGTGTGGGAAAATATTTACTACAAAGGGTCACCTCACCAGACACACCCAGACACACACTGGTGTTAGAAATTATGAATGTTTAGAGCGTGGGAAAAGACCTTGCCTCACTGCTACCAAACTCCCTTGCGTGGCCTCAGAAAAATATTCATATTTCTTTGCTTAACTCACCTCTTACACAAGATAGGCCTATTTTGTTTGTATCAGTGAATCAGGCAGTGATTGTTCAACAATAACACGCCATTCGTAACTCAATAGGGTAAAAAATAGTCATGACTGAGTATCACAAGAGTAGGCAGATTTTCAGGTTTTCAGTGCATTGAAATTTTGTACTCCTACCTGATATTACCAAGCTGCCAGATGATATATAGGTTAAAGTGAGCCTACCATCGTGTTCATGATACATTGCTGCATATCATCAGCATAGAAAAATGACAGTAAGACTACACCAATATTTAGATAATTAAAGGAAAGTAAAATACTGTCTAAGCATTTTGTCTTGCTTTCTTTGCTCCAACTCGCTGTAACTCCATCCGTTTTGCTTGCATTAAATTTTCAATCACTGTTTCAAAATCCGCACACTTTTCCGATTCTTTTGGCATGTAGCATGTACCAATAAGGAAAAAACTAGGTGGTCAAAATGGCTAAGAAAGTAAAACTACACACAAACCTCGATTTCCCGGACCTCCATTTCCCGGATTTCGGATTTGCCGAACAAAATCCGAGGTCTGGGGATATGTCAGTCCCAGACATTTTTTTTTATTTTTTGTAATTTTTTTTTTATACGTTGAAATGCCTGGTCCTGTTCGTAAATTGACAAAGTTGTCCGGAGGTCCGATCATCTCCTGTCACCCCTGGACAGTGTCCGGGCCTCCCGCCAGGTGGCAGCATGCTCAGCGGTCGTATTGTTTACATTTGGGCACACGACACTCACGGTTCACCTGCACCGCCTCCGTCAGTCCCCTGACTCCCACTGCCCCTGGTGCAGGAACATCTCTGAGACTATTGAACACTTTCTGCTGCCTCCCGCCAAGTGGCAGCATCCTCAGCGGTCGTATTGTTTACATTTGGACACACGACACACGGTTCACCTGCACAGCCTCCGATAGTCCCCTGACCCCCACTGCCCCTGGTGCAGGAATGTCTCTTGAGACTATTGAACACTTTCTGCTGCCTCCCACCAGGTGGCAGCATGCCCAGCGATCGTATTGTTTACATTTAGGCACACGACACTCACGGTTCACCTGCACGGCCTCCCGTTAGTCCCCTGACCCCCACTGCCCCTGGTGCAGGAACGTCTCTGAGACTATTGAACACTTTCTGCTGCCTCCCGCCAGGTGGCAGCATGCTCAGCGAACGTAAAAGTACGCGGCGGGGTAGTTGATATTGGCGGTTGCCGGACAGTAAATACTAGAGTAGGATAAACGTCTGGGGGTGGGTAATGGCATCGGATAATTTTTTTTTTTTTTTTTTTTTTTTTTTTAAGGATAATTCCTGGAATGTTGCGATTCCCGGACTTTTGCGGTTCCCGGACCAGTGCTCCCCTTTATTAGTCCGGGAAAACGAGGTTTGTGTGTACTGCAAACTGGTGCTGTGATGGGTGAGCCTCTGATAGCTCTCATGAGAACTCATCTTTCCTGTAGGGAGCAATTGCTCACCCGTCACGGCGCCAGTTTCAGTAGTTTTACTTTCTTAGCCATTTTGATCACCTGATTTTTTCCTTATTGGTACATACTACATGCCAAAAGAATCAGAAAAGTGTGCAGATTTTGAAACAGTGATTGAAAATTTCATCTGGCATTTTTAACAGGCTCATTTTAACCTAAATATCATTTGGTAGCTTGGTAATATCGGGTAGGAGTACAACATTTCAATGCACTGAAAAGCTAAAAAATCCGCCTACTCTTGTAATACTCAGTCATGACTTTATTTTTTACCCTATTGAGTGACGGTTAAAGTTTGAGAAGTGTTACATTTTAAAGTTATGTTATTGTTGAACAATCACTGCCTCCTGCCTCCAAGTAACCTTTAATCCATTTTAGCACTGCACCTTTCACTCCTTTGTGTTACCGAAGAGCAGGGCATGTAGTACGGTACAGTACGATAATATTTTTGGTAATTCGTACCTCAGATAAATAGAGTACCGTAATTCCGTTCCGTACCTGAATATTTGTATCGTACCGTACTAGTACGATTAATTTCCGTACCGTAATTTCAAACTATTTCTCGTACCCAAAAACATTTTACTCCTAAAGAAAATCAATAATTGACAAAATTACTAATCATTTTCCATTGTGATTAATATACACATACTTTTACAGGTACATACAACACATAGTAACTTCTACCCATTTATCTCTATATACTACATACTACATTAAATAGTTACCTCATAAACCAGAGACTTACAAAGCATTAACTATAAAACGAGACTTACAAAGCAACTTAACTATATATATATACTAGCCGCAAAGCTGCCCTCCGGGCAGACTTTTTGGCTAGCTCCTGCGGAGGGCTATTGGTGGGCCTTTGGCCCACCAAACACCGACTCTCCAGATAGCCCCTTCTAACTTTCCTGAATTCATTGATGTAGAAATGTATGTATTCCCCCCACCCATTCACTCACCCATTACCCATCACCCCCCACCCATTCACTCACCATTCACTCACCCATTACCCATCACCCCCCATCTATTCCCTCACCCATCACCCATCACCCCCAACCCATCACCCCCCACCCATTCACTCACCCATCACCCCACACCCATTACCCATCACCCCACCCATGCACTCACCCATTACCCATCACCCTACATCAAGGTTTCCTCAATTCTCGCAACCCACTTTTTTTTCACAATTCTCGCTAATAGGCTACTAAAAAAAAAAAAGAGAAAAAAAAGTGATCGGATCATCCCATAAGTGGGCTGAAAACCTTCCCCTGTTCAACCCGGTTCCAAAACTGTGCCATATGATGGGATTCCGCCACGGGGGGCGGAACCTAGAGCGGACACACACACACACACACACACACCACACACAACACACACAGACACAACTTTCGCTTATATTATTATTATTATATATATATATATATATATATATATATATATATATATATATATAATATATATTATATATATATATATATATATATATATATATATATATATATACTATACATAAATTAGGGTGCATTAATTTTATGCATTGCACCGTAAAAGCATGATGGCATCAACAATATCTTCCTTCAATCCCACGCCACCTTACTTATCTCCTTGACCTGAGGAGGCTGAGGGATAAACCCCATGCCACGTCCACACCCAGGCAGCTGGTCAAAAATTCTACCTAGCTAATGAAGTCACACGGTGGTGTTAATTAATGGGGTCAAATCTCGCTCACTCTCATTCCCCTACCCGCCCATCCACCCACGCCACGTCCTCACTCAATCACTCACCTACCCGCCCATTCACAAACTCCCTCTTTTACTCACTAACCCATCCACGCCCTCACTCATTTCTTCAACACCCCTCCAACCCACTCACTCCCTCACTCACTCCTTCACCCACCCACACCCCTCACTCACTCACTTATTCACGAATCCACCCACGCCTTCACTCACACACCCACCCACGCCCTCACCTACTCATGCCCTACCCTCACTCACTCACTCTTCCATCACCAGTGACCATGAACGAGGTTGAAGTGAGGTGGTTATATATATATATATATATATATATATATATATATATATATATATATATATATATATATATATATATATATATATATATATATGTACGAAACAGATAGATATACATGAATATAGATTGACAATATGGATGGTAGCCTACCATCCATACTGTTGGGTACGAAAATGGTTCGATATAAGTACGAAATAAAAATTGAACTTTCGTACCGTACCGAACTTATATCGAACCGTATCAACCGTATAACCGTATCGTATAAGAAATATATCGAACCGTACTTTTAGCCCTTAAATTACCGTACCGTACTGTAACGAACCACATGCCCTGCCGAAGAGTTGTCCAATTTATAAATGTGTCCGTGAAAACATCCAATTTATCTGACATCAGAAATATGGACATCCAATTTATGATGCTGTACTGTATGCATGTATATATAATAAATAAAAATATATGATAATAAAAAAAAAATATATATATTTAATCTTTATTTATTTATTTATTATTATTTTGTTTTTTGGGAAGTGACAATGTGTTAGGAAGGGTGGGTGTGTTTGTGCAGCGAGGGGCTGGAGGTGTGTGTGCATTGTGATGAGTTTGCCCTGACAGTGAACCTACAAGCTGAGGCTGTAGCTCAGGTTGTAGTGTTACTCAGGCTGTGTATGTGAAGTGTGTTCATCCCACCACACCCTCGCCAGGGCTGCCTCACCCACCCACGCATCTCCCTGCCTCCCTGCCTCCTATGTGAGATATCTCAATAGAGTGTAGTATGGAGAACAGCCAGCCAGACGAGTAGTTACTGCATAATTGGTCTTTCCAGCTGTCACCGCGCTGACCCAGTGTTCCAAGGTCAGCGTGGTGACAGCTGGAAAGAACAATTATGCAGGATTAAGAAGACACCTGGAGGGGATTAACTGGGGGGGGGGTTGGATACAGGGGAAGGAGTGTTCTAAGGTCAGCGCGGAGACAGCTGGAAAGGCCAATTATGCAGGATTAAGAAGACACCTGGAGGGGATTAACTGGGGGGGTGGGATAGAGGGGAAGGAGTGTTCCAAGGTCAGCAGCCGAGACAGCTGGAAGTGAGATCGGTGCGGATGAGGATTATACATTATTTGTAAGGAATTTAATTGCAGGACAGAAAAAGAATATTCCTTATAGGGCGATAAGATCAAGGAAGAGTGACCCGAAATGGATGACAACGAGTTTAAATCACAACATTGGAGTAAAAAGAAACATGTACTTATGTTTCAAGGCTGAACAGGTGAGCAGAGAACAGTATAACGTGATGGTGAGGACAGTGAAGAGATTAACAAGAGTAGCTAAGAACAATTATGAGATTAAAGTCGCTGGACAGGCAAAAAGCGACCCTAAGGGGTTCTATCAGATATATAAAACGAAGACAAGGGAATTAGTGGGGCCGTTAAGATTAGAGCAGGGTGAGGTCTTAAATACGGATGAGGATATGTGTAAAAGTGTTTTTACTCGTGAGGATACACAGACAATACCTGAAAGTGAACGGATGTTTAAAGGAAGCGATGAGGAGAAACTCAAAAGATATTGTGATAATTAGAGAAATTGTGGAAGAGGGTATAGCTAAAAGGAAGAATTTTAAGTCGCCAGGACCAGATGAAGTGTATCCAAGAGTATTAAAAGAATGCAAATAGGTTATTAGTGAGTCGTTAGTGCACATTTTTAGGAAATCGGTTGAGATAGGCGATGTGCCGTTATTGAAGAGGAAGGGAAATGTAGTCCCCATATTTAAGAAGAGAGAAAGAGGACTAAAGTCAAATTATTGACCCGTTAGTCTAACGTCAGTGGTAGGTAAATTATTGGAATCTATTATTGCAAAACACATTAGAGAGCATTTAGAAAAACATAGTTTGATCAATGATTCACAATATGGATTTACAAGGGTAGGTCATGTCTCACCAATTTATTAAGTTTTTATAGGAAAGTTTATGAGACGGCAGATAATGATAAGGATTATGATATAATATACCTGGACATTAGTAAGGCATTCGACAAAGTACCACACGAGCGACTCTTAAATAAGGTTAAGGCTCATGGTATAGATGGGAAGGTTCTTCGTTGGATCAGAGCTTGGCTAAGTGATAGGCAACAAAGGGTTACAATTAATGGTTCTAAATCTGAATGGGGACAGGTGACAAGTGGAGTTCCACAAGGGTCTGTTTTGGGTCCATTACTATTTTTTATTTACATCAACGACTTGGATAGTGGGATTAGCAGTGATATCAGCAAGTTTGCTGATGATACTAAGATAGGTAGGATTATCGGATCACAGTCTGATGTAAACATGTTGCAGGGAAACTTAGATAAATTTAATGAGTGGGCAGTCAGATGGCAGATGGAATTTAATATTGATAAGTGCAGTGTTATGAATGTTGGTAGAAAAAACCCTGGTAATAAATACATCATACGCAATATATCGCTGAAAAGATCATAAGGTGAAAAAGATCTTGGAGTGAGGGTGAGCCCAGACCTCTGACCTAGGAAACAATGTATTGAAGCTAGAAATAGATCTAATAGAGTGTTAGGATTCATTACCAGAAGTGTTAAAAGTAGAAGTGCAGAAGTTATTCTAAAGCTTTATCTGGCTCTAGTCAGACCTCACCTAGACTATGCGGTTCAGTTTTGGTCTCCATATTACAGGATGGATATAGCCTTGTTAGAATCAGTGCAGAGAAGGATGACCAAAATTATTCAAGGGATGCGTAACTTTAGTTATGAGAAGAGATTGAAGCTATTAAAGTATACATTCACTCGAGAGACGCAGAGTAAGGGGCGATCTGATAGAAGGTTTTAAGGGGATAAAGGGATTTAATAAAGGAGAGGTAGGAAAAGTTCTTACGGCTATTAACCAGGGTAGAACAAGAAGTAACGGTTTCAAGCTGGAAAAGCGTTGATTTAAAAAAGAAATAGGGAAAAACTGGTTCACAAATAGGGTGGTGAATGACTGGAATGGACTCAGTAGACAGGTAGTTAGTGCGGAGTCATTAGGAAACTTTAAAAGGGGACTGGATAGGTTCATGGATGGGGATGAAAGGTGGATGTAGGTAGTGTTATGTAACAGGAACTACCACGTGTAGGCCTCACGGCCTCTTGTAGCTTCCTTATTTTCTTATGTTCTTATGTTCTTATGTACTGCACACACTGTCACAAGGCTGCTTGTTCTCACCCCTTCAGATTGCTCTGCAGGCACTGCCAGGCACTGGCGAATCCTTAGGATGGGCAACCAAGGCCATGGCCCTTTGGTGTGTCTTAGGGGGGGGGGGGGTGGACAAGCTTGCAGGACAGTAGGACCGCCCACTCGATCCCCCAGCCAATAGGAACCAACGATGGCACGGGGCCAGTCTGGAATCTGGATCAGTGGTGCCACTCTTGGTTTTTTTTAACCAAGGGCAGAGGCGGACTGGCCATAGGGACAAACGGGACATTTCTCGTTGGGCCGCTGGGTCGTGTGAGCCGGTCTGAGGGGGGAAAAAGGCTAATAAAATGTTTATTAATAAGGAAAATGAATAAATAAATGAAGGAGTGCAAATGAAATATCTGAAGAATAAGATACACAAAATAAATGAGAGAGAGTCAGAAAGAGTCACTCAGATGAGAGATAGAGAGGTGACGACTGACGAGAGATCGGAGAGAGCAACAACTCATGAGTATCGTATGCGTACAGCTAGCCTGGTCCAAAAATACATGTTGATTTCAAAAGTTTCAAGGAAGTGCACTCCATAAGGCTATTTTTATTCCACTATATGTGCCTGTACTGTGTGCCAAAATTTGAACGATTTCATGCAGATTTAAAGGCCACGCAAAATTTCATCTTTGGTTTTTCTCTTTTGCAGATGGCGTCTTCAGCACCGAGTACACGAAGTGCACCGGAATTGTGGTTATTAGACAGTCCCCTCGATTTTTTCTCAACTGCCCGGTTTCCGACGCGAGGTGACGTACTTCACATGTCACAATTATTTAACCTGAAGCAGAACCTGCCTTTAGCGGAAAGCTTCAAGAAGACTTGCGAAGCCTGCTGCGCCATCTGGACGAGGGCAAAGATCCCTACCCAGCGGTTGGATTCCTGCGTGCGGAAATTGGAGAAGTTGATGCGGGAATACCAGAACCTCAAGAAGAGCCGAAAGCGAGGTGACACGCAGGCGAGGATTTTCCAGGACTCCCTCGGCAACCTCTTCGACATCGGAGCCAGTGACGCCCTGGCGCAGATGACCTTCGAAGAGGATCGCGTGTTTTACCAAATGCAACGCGAGGACGTCACCTCCTGCAGCATGTCTGGCCCTGATCTCGTAACAGCGGGGAGGGAGAGTTGGAAGCGACTTCAACAAGAACAAGACAAGGCGAGAAGGGCGAAGGCAAAGGCCGAGGCAGCTTCATCCTCGGTGGCAGCGACTCAGCTGACTTCCACGTCCTCCACCAGCCTCGAGTCCCAGGACGACGAAGACTTCGTTCCTACTCACGGCTGCTCGACAGCGTCTGCGCCTCATCCCAAGCGACGGAAGAACATCTTCGCCTCCCCTGCTGTCGCGTCAGCCCTCGATCGAGTCAACCTTTTGGACCGTGGAGCTGTGTTCGTGGCAGGAGCCGTGGCAGGGGCTCTTGGTCATGATATCTCGAATATTACCCTCTCCGTAACCTCAGTTCGGCGATCTAGGCGGCAGGCACGGCTTTAAGTGGACACTCAAGATCGAGAAGACTTCACCCCCAAAGGTCCGCTTCTCCTGCACTGGGACGGCAAGCTTCTCCCAGACTACACTGGGGATGGGGGGACGGTGGACCGTGTGGCCATGCTCGTTACTGGCCCGGGCGGTTTCGAGAAGTTGTTGGCTGTGCCGAAGACGGAAAGGGGAACGGGGGAGGCACAAGCGGCAGCATGCATGGCGGTTCTTGACGGTTGGTCACTCCGTCCTCATATTCAAAGCCTGGTCTTCAATACGACCGCCTCCAACACGGGTATCCACCGTGGAGCCTGTACGCTGATCGAAGAAGGACTCGGGAAGGAACTCGTGTGGACAGCTTGTCGTCATCATGTCTTGGAGATCGTCCTCTCCAGTGTCTTCAACGTAGTCTTCGGGCCGACGGGAGGACCTGAAACTGGACTCTTCAAGAGGTTCAAGATGAAGTGGCCAAACGTCAACCAAGAGGTGTACGTTGGTGCCCCCAGCGAGATGTTCCACGACCACAGATTGGAAGAGCAGCGCATCGACATGGTTTCCTACATCCAGCAGGCTATGAAGGAGCAGCAAGTGCGAGCAGACTACGCCGAGTTCCTCAGCCTGAGCCTCCTCTTCTTGGGTGGAGGGGCTGACCAGCGGGCCAAATTTCGGCCCCCAGGCCTGACGCACCATGCGCGGTGGATGGGGAAGGGATTGTACGTCCTGAAGATCTTCCTCTTCCGGGACCAGTTCCGTCTCACTGCCAAGGAATCGCGTGCCGTCAGATCACTCTCGCTTTTCGGTGCCTTGATCTACATCCGGTTCTGGAACGAGGCTCCGCGTGATGTACAGGCCCCCCGCAACGACTTGGACTTCCTCCAAACCCTTCGAGCGTACCCGAACAAAGAGGTCGCAGATGCTGCCATCACCGCCTTTGCACGCCATCTCTGGTATCTGGCGGAGCACCTGAATGGACTGGCATTCTTCGACGAGGACGTGGACGTGGCGACGAAGCGCAAGATGGTGACCAACCTTGAGCAAGAGAAGAAGCCAGGATGCTGGTCACTTGTCACTTGCAAGGAGTCCCAGAGATCGGAGTCGAGCTGGATGAGTTCGTGACCAAGAGGACACTGAAGATGTTTAGCGTCATTGCTGAGCAGGGGATGGTGAAGGCAAAATCGTCCTTCTTGAAGGAAGACCCTGGAACGTGGGAGACGAACACGACGTTCCTGGAGATGAAGAAGTCTGCGGGTTCTTTGAAGGTCGTGAACGACGCAGCAGAAAGAGCTGTGTCCCTCGTCCAGACCTTTAACGCATCTCTGACCAAGGACGAAGAGCAGAAACAGTACCTTCTCCGCCTCGTGGCGGGTCACCTCTGTCATCACCGTCGCCGCCTCCCTGCTCCGACCAAGGGGGAACTGATGAAAGATGGATGTTGCTGAATTATAGAGCATTATTATTGATTCAGTTATTCAGTTTTCATAGAAAATAGGAGCTATGCTATGCGCAAGAAGAACATAAATTAACATCTCTTCAGTTTCTCTTATGTCGTCGAAAGATGCCTTTTTGTGCGACCCCTAAAATTAAACGCAATGTCCTGAAAATTGGTCTGAATGTTACTTAGGAACAGTGTAACAAAATAAAACTTGTGGAGTGAACAATTTCTTAACTTTCCATTTTTGGACCAGGCTAGGCCGTACACTCGTACAGTCGACACGAGTCAACTTTTAAGATTCTCAATAGAGTCGTCTAAGTTGTTGTTTTCAGATTTGTATTATATATACGTTAACTGAGTATATGCTATGCTTGTCAATGCACACACTGGGACGATACCTTATTTTAAATGCATTATGGGCGTTGATAAGGACTAATATGCTGCGCATTTCAACAAATAACAATTCCTTGTGGCAACAGTGGTAGGACTGCCGTCTGCCGCTGTTGTTACACAGTCATTTAGTTATTGATTTGTAGTGCCTGTGGCGTGGGAGGTGTGTACTGTGTTGCATTGATTTTCGTATTTATTATTATTTTGGTCTATCAATATCTGATAGATCTCCCTAAGATGATGAGGAATTGTCAACGAATTTAGTGTCAATGTTTATTAGAGAATTTATTCAATGTCAGTGCTTATCAGGTAATCTCATAAACGAATGATTATTTGGGTAAAAGAAAACCAAAGTGCTCGCCATCAACGCCTCTCTCCTATTGGAGAAACTCGCTGGTGGGCTAAAAATGATTTGGAAACTTCGCAAGCCTGATAATGCTCTGTACATTGATGTTCTGCTAACTCTGGCTGCCATACAAGAACATGAAAGCATGAAATCAGTTGTTCGCATCAAAGCCAAAGCATACATTGAATCGCTACTCAAATATGAAGCCATACTAACTTCTCAAATATTTCTTTATATATTTGAGCATACTACTCCCCTTTCTAAATACTTACAAACTAGCAGAATGGACATTCTCTCTGCCAACAGAATGGTACGTAGCTACAACAAAAGAAAATCTGGATGGAATAACCAGAGATTTGAAGCTATCAAAGTTGCTGCAGACTATTTTGTTCATTGGGCAAATGAAAAACTACAAGATGAAGACAAGGTAGATTTGGAATTGGAATCTTGCGGAGCATCGCATCTACACAAAAGGGCCGCCAATCAAGCAACCATTCCAACGATAGCCACCAGCACGCCGAGAAGAGGAACGTTCTCAAGTCAATTCCATGGCTCGGCACGGGATTATCAGACCATAAAAAAGTCCTTGGTCGTCCCCTGTGGTGTTGACGAAGAAAAAGGACGGGTCATTAAGGTTTTGTGTGGATTATCGGCGCCTGAATGCTGTCACAGTGAAAGACGCTCAACCACTCCCGCGTATTGACGACACATTGGAGGCCCTTCACGGTTCCCGATGATTCTCCACGCTAGACCTACAGAGTGGCTACTGGCAAATCCCTATTCGTGGGAAGGACAAGGAGAAGACTGCCTTCTGCACAGGTGACGGCCAACTATGAGAGTTCGAGGTCCTCCCCTTTGGAATCTGCAACGGCCCAGCGTCTTTCTCCCGCCTGATGGACGCTGTCTTGGCGGGCCTGACGTGGAGAACGTGTCTCGCTTACTTGGACGACATCATCGTATATGCTCCAACCTGGACCATTCATCTGCAGCGACTTCAGGAGGTGTTTGAACGGATCCGAGGAGCTGGGCTCAACCTCATAGCCATCTAAATGCTGTCTAGCTCGTGAGGAAGTACCATTTCTGGGCCATGTGGTGAGTGGCCGTGGCATCCAGCCATACCCTGACAAGCTGAGGGCCATAGGCTACATACCACCACCTACCAACGTTCGTGAATTACGTAGTTTCCTCGGTTTGGCGTCGTACTACATAAGATTTGTCAAGGGCTTCGCTGATATAACAGCACCCCTTCATCGCCTCTTGGATAAGGGGGTCACCTGGAGTTGGTCAACCGACTGTGAGCAAGCATTCCGAAACCTCAAAGAACAACTCACCCAGCCCCCTATCGTCGCCTACCCAGACTTCTCCCAGCCCTTTACCCTTTATACCGATGCATCCAACTTAGGACTGGGTGCTGTCCTTTCACAGAGGCAGGACGGAAAGGAAAGGATAATTGCCTGTGCCAGCCGCACCCTCAGCACCTCGGAAAAGAACTACAGCACAACGAAGAAAGAATGTTTAGGGGTGGTCTGGAGTATTCGGTATTTCCGTCCTTATCTACTCAGCAACCATTTCGAGGTGTTCACCAACCATTACAGCCTTACATGGTTGAAAACCATGTCCACGGAAAGCGCTCTTCTTCACCGATGGTCTAGCGAGTTAGAAGAATACGACTTCACCATCAAACACCGGCCAGGAAAATTGCAGGGACACGCAGACGGCCTCTCTAGGTTGCCTATGGACCAGCCTCAGATCGATCAGTTACTCCACATGGCAGCCGTGACTGACGACGTCGCAGAGGAACACCATCAACTCCAGGAAGCCGCGACAGACAGGACATGGCCCTCCTGGCTGGCCAAGAAGTGGCGTGGGAGACTGCGTGTATGTGACGGCCGTGTGATGAACCATGAAGGGCAGGTGATGCTGGGGCCTAAGGCGGCGCACTGTTTTCTCTCGTCCCTCCATTCGTCCCAAGGAGGACACCCAGGATTAAAAAAAACGTTGGCGTTATTCAGGACCCGGTACTATACTGACAACGCGTCCACCCTCGCCCAAACAGTCGCGTCCCAGTGCCGCGGTTGTCAAGTAGGAACTGACTACCGGCCAAAGGCGAAAGTAAAAGGCCACATAACTGCATCTCAACCGTGGGAGCTTCTAGCCGTAGATGTGATGGGACCCCTACCTATGTACGACAAGAAGCAGTATATAGTGACCTTTATTGATTGCTTCTCACGGTACGTTATTGCTGTCCCTACGAGCAACCACAAGGTGTCTACAGTTACCCAACTCTTGCTGCAGAATGTCATGTCCGTATTTGGCATCTCCGGGGCCATCCTCTCCGACCGCGGCCCAGAGTTCACCAGCCGCCTGTGGGAACACTTGGGAGAAGTGTTTGGGTACAAACTAATCCACACTAGCCCGTACTATGGTCAGGGCAACGGAATATGTGAACGTGTTCATCGCACGATCAACAACACCATTAGGGCCAGCCTCGCCGACAACTCTTCAGGTGATTGGCCCAGTGCCCTGCCCGCGATACAACTCACATTGAACGCTGCCCCCAGCGACGCTACGAGTTATTCACCACACTTGCTACTCTTTGGACGCAACCCCCGGCTGCCGGCAGATGGCCTCACTTTGCGATCCCCATCACCCAGCACCACACCTACTACCACTCAATACCTACGGGAACTACAACGTACCCTGCGCGCCGCACATGATGTAGTGCGAAAAGCCTGCCCTACGTCACGCCAAGAGGTGGCTCACCCATTCACCGTGGGAGACTCGGTACTAGTGAAGGTTCCTCCCCCTCACCGGCATCACAAGCTTGCACCAAATTGGCATGGGCCTTTCGTCATCACTGCTCTCCCCTCCCCGTTCCAGATAACTTACAATACAGGAATAGGGCCACGCACAGTTCACATCCACTGATCTATATAACATGGATCGCGGATCTGGGCTAGCTGTGGCCGAGATACTGAAGTCAGCCACCAGCCACCAGCCGCCATCTTGCCGATACCAAAACAAATACATGGGCCGGCCCAGGCCGTGGCTGGTGGTGCTGGCTGCTGGCATGTGATAGCCTATATTACCACCTACTAACTATTAACACCTACTACTACTACTACTATTACCACCTACTACTACTATTACCACCTACAACTGCTATTAACACCTACTACTACTACTAAACTTCCAACCTAGTGCATCGTCGAACCTTCCAAGTCATTTATTTACGGTGATACACAGACAACAGGTGTGTTGCGAGGCCGTACAGGTGTGTAGTGACAGGTGTCTTGCGAGGCCGTACAGATGTGTAGTGACAGGTGTGTTGCGAGGCCGTACAGGTGTGTAGTGACAGGTGTCTTGCGAGGCCGTACAGGTGTGTAGTGACAGGTGTGGTGTATGTGGTAAAGCGAGAGAGGCTAAGAGTGCGGTGTTAGCCCCCGAGTGTGTGTGTCTGACCTAAAGAGCGAACGCGCAGTTCTCGTCCACTATAACGGCGTCAGCCCCGTACCGCCGCGGCCACGGGTACGGCGCGGGCCACAGTGGTCCATAGAAGCTACTCTCGGGGATTATAGGAAGTTTAAAAGAATCAAAAACCTTTGGCCTAATCAAAAAACCTTTCTTAATTAGGTATATTGAATTGAAAGTAGTTAGTTTCGTACACTGATTTTGAGTATTTTCGTACATACCTGGTGTCGTTTCGTAACTCTAGTAGTCAAGTTCAACTCTGAGCTGAGTGTACGAAACGACTATGGTTTCATATAGACTACGAAACAACTTCTGGTAATAATGGACGAGAGTTTCGCGGTCGTTTTCAGAGACACCAACTATTTTTTCTTGGCCTACAATAGGTGCTTGTTGTAATGGAGATAATTTTATTTTGCGCAACCCCCCTCCCCCCAAAAAAAAAAATAATAATAATGAAACCTAATCTAACCTTATAGGTTTTAATGAAACCTAACCTAACCTTATAGGTTTTAATGAAACCTAACCTAGCTAACCTTAAAGGTTTTAATGAAACCTAACCTAACCTTATAGGTTTCAATGAAACCTAACCTAACCTTAAAGGTTTTAATGAAACCTAACCTAACCTTATAGGTTGTAATGAAACCTAACCTAACTTTAACCACAAAGTATACTTTTCTTTTTCTTTTTTTTTCTCGCAAAATAAAGCTATCTCCATTAGAACAAGCACCGCTTATTAGGAAGCGCTATGATAATTTGTATCATAACCGCACTCAGGTCTGTATGCATTTTGCTCATCAAAACACAGATCACCGTGTAATAGTTTCGTTGAGCAGCTCAGTGAAATCTGCTCACTGAGCAGAAAAGTGCCCGTGTAATACCGGCTTTACTCACAGGTGGAAAGATTTGCCACTTCCAGGTCCTGTTCTGTTTGTACAGTTAATAGCAGCACAGCTTGGCATGACGAGGCGATAAGCACAACCAGACAGTGGGTACACTCCAGCAACGCGAGCCACAGAAACAAGGCTTTGTTTTGGTATTGGCAAGATGGCGGATAGTTGGAACCAGTTTTGAGCCAGGCTTCCGCGATCCATGTATTATAGATCAGTGTTCACATCACCCACGCAAAGCCGTATCATGAACCACCTAAACAACAAAATCAAAATAGCGGGTCGCTTTAGGTCACGCCGCCACTAACGCACCGAAAAGGGGGTGATAACACTGGAGACCTGCCCCTCGGACCTCAACGGAATGAAGAGGATTCAAGACCACGACGTACTGCAAGGCATACAAGGGCTCCACAGAGGTGGGGTGAGTGGCTCTCCGAAGCAGAGATGAGCAATATAGACGAGTTGCCTGGCGATCATCGGCAACCCGGGGCGGGGGAAGAAGAGTTGACTGGCGATCATCGGCAACCCGGGGCAGGGGGAGACAACGCGCCAGTGCGCCACCCAGCCCACCCTCAGTTGCCCTTGTGACAGCAAGCCGAGGTGTACACGCGCAGCCTGATGCAATGAAATATCCAAACGGGACCAACGCCAAATAAGCGTGGGCTTCGTGGAGGTCAACCACAATCTCAGCTCGACGGCAACGAAACTTCCTTTCCCGCGTCAAAGAAGCTATAGATTTGGGCAAGCAGGTCCAGATCTCTGTTAAAATGGCTACACACCATCCAAACCGACTGCTGAATTACCATCTTGGCTCCCTCACCGCTGGCTGTGTCTGGGTCTTCGTCTCGTCCGAAGGCCGATGGACAACTCAATGCGGCTGTGGACGCCTGCTACACGCAGGGAGAGGCAGTGTGACGAAAACACAGCCACAAGCAGAACACGGGAAGGATCGGCATGGCGGCCGCGCTCAAGGAGAGCGAGGGGTATATAAGGCGCGCCCAGCCAGCGACAGTCAGTCATGGTTGGAGCGCCAAGCCCCCAAGACTTCCTCTCCTCATCCTTACCTCAGCTCCCTTACTCCGGTTCAGACAGCCATCAGTCACCGTGAGAGCAACCCAACTCCCAACCCTACTCCGGTGTCGACGCTCACTCGTCACCGTGAGGGCAACCCCACTCCCATCCCTACTCCGGTGTTGACGCCAGCTCGTCACCGTGAGGGCAACCCCACTCCCATCCCTACTCCGGTGTTGACGCCAACTCGTCACCGTGAGAGCATCTCCACTCCCACTCTCACTCCCACTCCGTTATTCCCTACCTGTCCTCCCCGTCCCGTTCCTCTCTTCCACTATCTGCAGGAGGCCGTGACGGATCCCCTTGCAACTGGTAAAGGTGTTCCCTGCCTTACACACCCCGACTGGCCCACGCACGCCGTCAGTTAAAGGCGCTCCTGGCGGTGCCTTTACCTACCTCCCCCAATCCCCCATCACGCCTTCACCGAGCCGCAGAGGCCTCGGTGGTGAGGCCAACCGCGGTGAGACTCCTGGCCGCCTCTCCCGTTGGGCGTCCAGCCCACTGAAGACACCGCCGCGCCTCAAGCCACTCACACCGGGACGCTCACTCCCTGTCCTGTTGGTGACTGAGGCCAACCGCGGTGAGACTCCTGGCCGCCTCTCCTGTTGGGCACCCAGTCCCCAGGGGACACCAACGCGCACGAAGCCACCCACACCGGGATGCCCACTCCCTGGGGGGGCATTTTCGAATGCTACAAAGACCATCTTAGGGGACTAAGACCATCTTAGCGCTAGTTGGACATTTTCGAAAGCAAATTTCGCTCCGCCTAGAACAGCTCAGCGAGTGTAGGCTAAGGCAGGGTTGGGGTCGTCTTAGCCCGCAATTTTCTCCGTCACCACAACAGCAATGGTTATATTATTGGTTACATATTATATATTTTAGACTATATATAGTATATTAGGCTGTATAATACACTATGTATAAATATATTTATATATATATATATAATATATATATATATATATATATATATATATATATATATATATATATATATATATATATATATATATATATATATATATACAGGGAGGTTCCGTTATACGAGCATTCGGTATACGAGAATCCGATGATACGAGATGTGTAAATTAGGGTCTATTTACAATATACGAGATCGAAAATCCAATGCTACGACATTCAAACTGGGGTGAGTAAAATTATCAAGTTCAAAATACTCGCCCTACCATTCCCAGTCTGGACAAAGGGGGATTTGGTTGACCCCAGTCAGGTCACCCCTAGCAAGCCGTGACCTGAAGGGTAATTAAGCATATGGCGCGGCCTGACATTTAGTGGTAATTAGCCAGGTGTGCGGCTCCAACCTTGGGACTGCAGTCAGTGATGTGAAGGGTAATTAAGCATATGGCGCGGCCTGATCCTTAGTGGTAATTAGCCAGGTGTGCGGCTCCAACCTTGGGACCGCAATCAATGACCTGAAGGGTAGGTAATTAAGCATATGGCGCGGCCTGATCCTTAGGGGTAATTAGCCAGGTGTGCTGCCCCAATCTTAGGACCTCTACACTACCCTCTTTTGTATCACGCGGCGTCCCCTACAGTACAACGTCTTTTTTGCTTGTTATGCATGTTTTATGTTTAATTAATGTGCAGTTATGTTATTTTGTGTGCTATTTTCTCTTTCAGAATGCTTTTTCTACAGAATAGGTAGTACAGTGTGGGTAATATAGACGCTGTGTGTTTGTTGTGTTTGTTATAGTTTATTTTAGCTTGAAAAACACGTTGTTGTTTTTTTCTTTTTTTAAATTGATGGTCCTGGAACCAAACCTATATTTTACCATTAGTTATGTGTTTCGTTATACGAGATTTCGCTTTACGAGTATGCCAGGTGGAACCTAACTACAGTCGTGGGTGTGAGTGGTGGTTTCAAGAGCCTGGCCAATCAGATCGCGCGCATGAGAAAATCTTATCAAAACTCCTCCTGTAAATGTTTCTCTTTTCCTTTAATTCTCATCCAATTCAACATTCATTACATGCGCACGACATGCAAAGGATACTGTATTTAATTAAGAGTAGGTAAGGAGTAGTAAGGAGTAGAGTAGGTGACTCTTAACAGGTAAGAAGTCACAAATATTAAAATTCTCCAGCGACGTCTGGGAACAAATTTCCCAATCCCTCGAATTTTTCAATGTGTCCGAATCTTCGTTGATGCTTGCTGGCTTAGCACCAAAACTGGTGTATTATTGCTAGTCAAATACTTAAATATATTCATGAGTGATATTACATTTGCAATAGAAATGTATAAATTTGGTATATATGTTATATCACAAAAAGAAAGCCTTTTAGAGAACCTATCGCAGGGCACGAATACGAACATTTCATCAGTCTGATTCAGCTCCAACACGGTAGGAAGGTCTCTGTGTGTAACCCACGGGCCACCACACACCCACCACCACCCAGGCACCCACCCGCCCACCACCACCCACCCACCCACCACCCGCCCACCACACACCCATCACACACCCACCCACCACACACCCACCCACCACACGCCCATCACCCATCCGCCCACCACCCGCCCACCCACCACACGCCCATCACCCATCCGCCCACCACACACCCACCCACCACACGCCCATCACACATCGCCCACACACACCCACCCACCACCCACGCCCATCACCCATCCGCCCACCACACACCCAACCCACCACACGCCCATCATACATCCGCCCCACCACACAACCCATCACACTCGCCACACACACCCACCACCCACGCCCATCACCCCGCCCACCACACACCCACCCACCACACGCCCATCATACATCCGCCCACCACACACCACCCACCACACGCCATCATAACGTACCAACGTCACACACACCGCCCACCACACACCCGCCCATGGATGTTAAACGGGGGAGATGCACTGGAGGATGAATCACACCAGCATTCATCTAGGTTTAGGCAAAGAATAATTGGTGAAACGTAGATGTAGGTACACGTAGCCTACATACGTACAGGTCCATGAAAGCATTAAACATCCTCGACGCGCATCGTGAAATGGCTGTGTAGCAAATAGATATTCAAATAACAGTTTCATAGCGCCATAAACATTTCAGTTTAATATCAAGTCCATCTATAGAGTTAGAAAACAATGCTAGGCCATTCTAAGAGCTCAAAACAATTAGATATCGATGTGTAATACAGACAATCACGCTACTACTCTTTGCTGTGCCTTCAATAATGTCAACCTTAACGATATTCCTTGAGCCTCTGTAAGAGGTAATGAAGTGTACGACACTTTTACTCTCGGCAACATCAAGAAAGAGCTTTGGCAGCGCTACAATCGTATTTTGTGATGGCAAGCAGGGGCGGAGCTTAAATAAGTATAATTTTACTCCGGAAGGACACTACAAAATACGCCTTATATATGCCTCCCTGGGGGGGTGTTCCTTATACCTCCTTCACTTTGATGAGTAATTAAGCAATGATAGTGGCCCATTAGTGGGAATCAATTAATACTTTTTTCGATATTGAGTATTCTTTAGTGTTTTATTTGCATCGTAACTTTACAGAGATTTGTAACAAAATTGAATCACCAAGTCTCTGTTGTAAGATAATAACAACTACATAAAGCTTAATCATCAGCTCTCTTCATAGCTATACAGTTGACAACAATAACTATTTGGGCAATATGAAGAGTAATTACTGAGCCACGATAACATTTGTACATTTTAACATCAACACAGTGAAGGGGGTAACAAAGCTGGCACTAGTGGCACTATGCATAACAAAGACGCTCATTCTGGCGGCACCACTGGGGCTGGATCCTCTCCGCTTGCACGCCGCGCTGCACCAGCCGCTGACGATGGTGGATCAGACGCAACTCAGCCGCCTCCCACCCACTCGATGGATTAGTCCACAGCCGCTCAGCCAGCGCTGCACCTCGGGGCCACAGCTTGGAATTGGTCGGAAGAAGGTCATTAGAGTTCGCAATTATAATAACTATTTCATGAAACAATTATACCAATAGATTGATTGAATGAATGAGCAAGTGATTCAAGGGTGGCCTACCTTGGCATCCAGGTTTTGATCATCCACTTGTTCAGTCCAGAGAGCCCCTTCACCACCCAAGATGAGATCAGTATGCTTGGACTGTGTAAGATTCAGTGCAATTTTATGAGGGCTGTTGTCATACACCTCTTGCCACCCGCTGTAGGGGCTGCACCAGTTATTGCCTTCGCCCACCCAGGCGCCAAAGCCACAGCTGAAGTACCAAGAATCGTAGTTGCTGATGATGAGGCGGTAACCCTTGTTGAGCAGCTCGCCAATAAGGGGATCGTGGCCTTTGGTCCACACCTGAATGATGTACTGAGAGGTATTGAGGAAGCGGTCAGCTCGGCCCGCCTCCGTCAGGTGTGACGTCCAGAGGATACCCGGCATCTCCTTTCCCTTATTTGCTGCAGTCACCATTTTGCGGGATTTTTCCTGAAGGAGGGCGGGTAAAGGGGATAGTCAGGGATACATGATGAAATAACGTTTTGCTGCTGTTCATACCTCCCTGAGGGTGCGCTCCTCACCTGCCTGCAACACACAGGCAGTTGTGTCACTCACAGGGGAACCGGAACTCGCAGCAGTTAAAATAATTATTTTTTTCTCTCCTAAATCCTAGGGCCCTTCATATACACATTTTTTTTTACATCACAAAGGACTGGCCAAGGGCAGAAAAAGAGTAACAAAAAATGCGCTTAGATGCCAGTCCCTATAAAGAAGACAGTAAGAGAATATAATAAGGGGGGTAGGCCAATTTAGTTCGGGAGGTGTCTTGTTACTCTTCTTTTGAAAAGATTTAAGTCGTAGAAAGAAGGAAAAATAGAAACAGGAAGAGAGTTCCAGAATCAGGGAAGGGGATGCAAGGGTGAAGATACTGGTTAACTCTTGCATTATAGGGAGATGGACTGAATAGGGATGAGAATGAGTAGAAAGTCTTGTGCAGCGAGGCCGCGTGAGGGGGGGGGGGGAGGCATGCAGTTAGCAAGTTCAGAAGAGCAGTGAGCATGAAAATAAAGGTAGAAGATAGCAAGAGAGGCAACATTGCGGCGGTGATTTAAAGATTGAAGACAGTCAGTCAGAGGAGAGGAGTTGATGAGACGAAAAGCTTTTGACTCAACCCTGTTTAGGAGAGCTGTATGAGTGGATCCCCCCAAATATGAGGGGCATACTCCATACATGGGCAGATAAGGCCCCTGTACAGAGCAAGCAACTGATGGGAGGGGAAAAAATGGACGCAGACGCCACAGGACACCTAACTTCATAAAAGCTGTTATACTAAGAGATGAGATGTGAGATTTCCAGTTCAGATTTTTAGTAAAGGATAGTCCTAGAATGTTCATTATAGAAGGAGAGAAAGGGAGACAGTTGAGTGTTGTTGAAGAAGAGGGGATACTTGTCTGGAAGGTTATGTCGAGTAGACAGGTGAAGAAATTTGGTTTTTGAGGCATTGAACAAAACAAGGTTTGCTTTGCCCCAATCATAAATTACATAAAGATCAGAAGTTAGGCTCTCTGTGTCATCTCTCCGTGAATAACTTTGTTCCAGTAGTTGGACGTCTAATGAAGACGTAGAAAAATGCAGGGTAGAATCATCAGCGTAGGAGTGGATAGGGCATTGAGTTAGACTTATAAGATTATTAATGAATAATATTAATAATATAAAGAGAGTGGGTGATAGTACAGAACCCTGAGGAACACCAATATTGATAGACTTAGGAGAAGAACAATGACCGTCTACAGTAGCTGCAATATAACAGTTAGAAAGGAAACTTAAAATGAAAGAGCAGAGAGAAGGATAGAAACCGAATAAGAGTAGTTTATAAATCAAAGAATTGTGCTCTCTATCAAAAGCTTTTGATATTATGTGAAGGGCAACAGCAAAAGTTTCACCGAAACCCCTAAAGGAGAATGACAAAGATTCATGTAGGAAAGCTAGAAGATCGCCAGTAGATCACCCTTTACGAAAACCGTACTGACGATCAGATAGAAGATTGTGAGCAGATAGATGTTTAAGAATCGTCTTATTAAGTATAGATTCAAAAGCTTTAGAAAGGCAGGAAGTCAAAGCTATTGGACGGTAGTTTGAAGGATTAGAACGGTCACCCTTCTTAGGAACAGGTTGAATATGAGCAAACTTCCAGCAAGAAGGAAAGGTGGAAGTAAATAGACAAAGACGGAAAAGTTTGACCAGGCAGGGTGCAAGCACAGAAGCACAGTTTTTGAAAACAATAGGAGAGACTCCGTCAGAACCGTAAGCCTTCCGAGGATCTAGGCCAGAAAGAGCAAAGAAAACATTATTATGAAGGATCTTAATAATAGGCATGCTATAGTCAGAGGGTGGAGGAGAAGGAGGAACAAGCCCTTCATCAACCAGAGTGGAATTTTTAGCAAAGGTTTGATCAAAGAGTTCAGCTTTAAAAGTAGATGAGACAGCTGTGGAGCCATCTGGGTGAAGCATAGGAGGGAAAAATGTAGAAGAAAAATTGTTAGAGATGTTATTAGCTAGATGCCAGAAGTCACGAGAGGAATTTGATTCAGAAAGATTTTGACATTTTCTATGAATGAAGTAGTTTTTGGTTAGTTGAAGAAAAGATTTGGCTTGATTACGGGCAGCAATATAATGGGCATGAGTATCAGGAGATGGATGGTTACGGTACTTGCATTACTTTCATCTGCATTCTCCTCAAACGGCAGGATACTCGAAATATATAATACTTGAGTTTCGAAAATGTCTTTTTCTATATTCAGGTATCACTTACATACAGGGCTTGGAAACGGTTTAAGAGAACGAAAACGAAAACCGAAACGAACGAAATTATGCTCGGAACAAAAACGGAAACGAAAACGTTATCATACTTACTGTTCCGGAGCAAAAACGCTATTTTGAAATCCCTGTAACCGGTTAATAACGTTATTTTTTCGTTCCATGCCATATTTGGTAACTAATCCATTTTCACTTCCAGTAGCCAAATTATTTAAGTAAATGCATCTGTATTACATACATACATTAATTAAGTCTACTGTATTTGTTCACTTGGCACTTGGCGATGTGGTTTTGTTTCAAATAGTATCATATGCACCACTTTTCATTTAATTTGTGATGAATAATTTTTTTTTACCTTATATAATTATGAATTTATGTCTTCGTGATATGCATCACATTCCCTTATTTTATTACACCTTCCATTCGTGCAATAGTTAAACTATTATACTGCAGTTTGGTTTAAGAATATGCTTAGATTAATATCCAGTATTCGAAAAGGGATTATATATCGTGAGTATGTGCTTAATTGTTAACTGTGTTCATAGCCTAATGCTTGGTGCGCCGAATTTCGGTGTGAGTGTCCTAGGTTCGAGTCCTTGCAGTACCACATGTAGTCATTCGGCCGCTTTTTTAAACATGGACTAGGGAGAGTCTAACGTGGAGCTTCCATGTTAGACTCAAGTAGTACCAATGCCAAGAACGCGTGCTTTAGACGCCAGCAGCGAGAGCTAACATGGTCCTATGTTGATCCACGACTGCGCTTGGGTTGGCAGCCCTGAACCAGGGAGATCATATATTGGGGGACGGAGAGCGGAAGAGTCATTTGTCTCCGCGCCCTGCTACCGAGAACAACAAAACACACCATACCATATATGAACCTATATTCTTCATTTATTACTTTTTTACCCACATTTTCCTTGATCTTCATAGCTCTTCCCATTATTGGGAGTAAAGATTGTCATGGTCATGTTATAGTTATTATTTAGTTGCACAACTAATGATGCCTTAATCACTAGTTGATAGTTGATAGTTTGATAGTTGAAATTCATATCAGGGCAAACCTATATATTAAATATATATATCGGTCGACTTCTTGAATCAAAACGTATAGTTCATCATACAAGTTTGGCCGCTATAATGATCCGGTGGTGGTGGTGGTATCAAATGTCTGACATACTAGTACACACGCACGTATACACACAAGCAAGGATATTATAAAGCTATACTATCCTTGCACACAAGTGTCACGTGTGTCACAGTGAGGTGTTAGCCCCCCCCGTGTGTCTTGTCTGACCTAAAGAGCGAACGCGCAGTTCTCGTCCACTATAACAGAGTACCGCCAGGGCCACGGATACGGCATACGTACGGCGCGGGCCAGCAGTGGTCTATAGATACTAATTTCGGGCACGCAAGACTCGAACCTATGATCAGCGCATCAAGGTATACCCTGGGTACGTCTCTGTAGTAATCAGTGGGAGAATATTACGCTGAAAGGCTAATGTGGCAGCTATGTATTATCGTAACATTCTGGCGATAGTGAGCTAAAATCGGCCCTATTTCGGAAATCAGCCGATCTTAGCTCAACACCGGCAAACATAGTTTTTAGGTTTAGGTTAAGTTATGTTTAGGTCTGGTTTAGGTTAGGTAAGGTTTATGATAGGTTTGTGTTAAGTTTTGTAGAGTTATTTAGGTTAAATAAGCGTCCGCGGGACGATTTCCGAAAGAGGCCGATTTTAGCACAACAGCGGCATTTGAAGTCTCTTAAAATTTATTTATCGGGCTCCCTGACAGCTGAGAGCATGATGATTGGCTAGATAAAGCCGCGTCATGCGAGGCGCTGCTCTGTGATTGGTTAGCAGAATTTTCCCACACATATCCCTAGAATATCCCTATATTCCCCACCCAGAGGCCACCGATAACCGTACGGGAGTGACGGCTCGGTACGGGCATCTCCCTCAGCCCACCCTCGTAAGGTTATTGTAGCCATAATACACTCGTAAGTTGTCCCTTACGAGGGATTTTCGAGCATCCCTGCCGAGGTGGATAGATGTGTGGAAATGGGAGACTTCTGCCGTGGCCTCCCCGTAGAGGGATGTAAGGAACCGCTGTTAGCGTAGACTAGACTATTATGACCAAAAAGAGAATAAATGTCTCTGTTTCCATTAATTAAATGCAAGTGCTGCTGTATAGTCGTATAAGTGAGTGACTATTATATTGCTGATAGTCTGGACTCGGCGGGCGAGGAGAGATAAACAAACCCAGATTTCGTAGGGCGCCAAACGCGGTCTTTAAAAAAATATTTCAGATGCTTCATAATCTGCAGTAGACGCATGTATACACTCATATTTTGCCAAACAGAATATTGACAATACCGCTAATTTGTCTTAGCATGGGCATTTGCATAGTATCGTAAATATCATTAGACTCAAGTGTTGGACAGGGTCCTGGGTGTCTAACATTTCCAATACTATTCTCGTTAGTTTTAGACCAACTTAAGACTAATCCCCCCCGGAAAATGTTTAGAAAACGGAAATGCCTGTCTAAAGCCACGGTTAGTCTTAGGTTAGCCGAAGTCCACGTTTAAAGAATCGGCCGATTGATTTCATTGATTAGGTTTATTTAATGAGTGGGCTGGTGATATTACGAATTAATATAGTTTTACCACATATACTCTTCATAAATAATTAGTGATTCATGTCCTTACGACGACTGAGATTGCATACTCCTACACTACGCTTCCTGTATTGTATATGTAAATGTGTTGCCTTATTTAGGTCGTATAATAATATAGTTCTTACGACATCTAAGGGTTTGATTTTGTTGGATACTGTGCACCATGAAATGTATGGCTTTATTACCATCTATAAAAATGTAGTCATGTATAGGCATTATTATTTATTAAGGCTAATAGCATATTCATTACATGGCTTGAGAATAACGTTCTAACCGGTTTTCATTTCGTTCTAACCGGTTCAGGAACGTTATGTTTGGAGGATGAACGAAAAACGAAACGTTAATAATACTGTTTCTGATCGGAACGAACCGTTTAAAAAATTATTTCGTTTTCAAGCCCTGCTTACATATGCTGGTGTAGGAACTATTATGTTATCCTAAAGTGCTTTTTTGATTTCTGCACTCATTCGCCTTCTTATCACCATATGCCCTAAAGATCCCACCACTTCCCATCCCTGCCTTGGATATTCATGTGTGAGAACTAAGTTAAAGGTATTAGAGATGCATGAACCTGGAAAACGCTCCACTGCTGGTAATAAGCATCTGCATCCAGACCAAATCCATTCTTTGTCATCCATGACGTAATTTCATCCGTTGTGTTCCAGCATTCGAGGTTCACCTGTGGAGGAGAAAGAACTGTTGTAGATAACATGAAATGGTAGAGAGGATGAATGAAGCTGTTGGGGGAGGCTGAGGTTATGATGGATAGGGAGGTTGTGTGATGGTGGTGGAGCAGGGAGTGGTGGAGATGGAGCGATGATAGAGGATGAGGTTGATGGGCTTGGGAGGCTTTGTAGGGGTGACTGGTGGAAGTGGTGGATATGAGACCACAAATTGTGGAGTGAAAGTGGATGATGATAGGATGGATGAAGTGGATAATGTTGATAGTGGTGGTGGTGGTAAGAACAAGGACTGGTGGCGGTAGTGTTGTGATGGAGAGATGATTGATGAGGCTGCAGGCCCGTTCACATCTTCACGACTCTCGACGGCGACCAGTCACAACTTGCTGAGTCATGCTGTGGTCGGAGCCGGTCGTCATGTGGGGGGTTGACATTACACCCAGACCGTCGCCGTCGGGTCGTGGGAGTCGTGAAGGAGCGCGGGGGGGTTCCCGACTGTGTGGTACATACCCTATACAATCGGGGCGGGTCTGCGACTCAAAAATTTAACGGAAAAAGTCGGCTCCGTGCTGGGACTCGTTGTCGAAAGGTCCAAGCCTGGCGCCAATCAGTCGGAGCCGTACTGCGACTGGAGCACGTGTTATTTTAGCGTGGGAAAGATCGATCTTTCCCACACTTTCTCCCTTTCGACGGAGAGAGAGAGAGAGAGAGAGAGAGAGAGAGAGGAAAAGCGGAAATTTTTGAGATATTTATTGATATTATTATTATTGTTAACGTCATCATTATCCACAATAAATAGAACAGTATCTTTAGTGCAGTATCTTTAGCGCTATATACTGCTTCCGCAGTGTCTTTAGTGCCTTGGTGATTATTATCACCATGTCGTAGTTATTGTGTTCAATTAGTAATATTAAGAGGCACATAAGTATTTGTGGCCTAGTCAAGGTGGGCAAGTGTGTGGACAACAGTGTGACCGACATCGGTGGTGTGGAACTTCACTACACAAGCAATGGTTGAAAAGTGGTGTGGGGGATGGCCAGAACGCTGCCCACATCTACAACCAATCGGCGTCAGTCGCAGCACGGCTGAAAACCGTTGCAGCATGACGGCAACCGTGGGTTTACGTCGTGCTGCAACTGTCGGCAAATGTCGCCGCATGACGCCAACTCAAAGTTGACTTTTAAATTTTCAAATACCCCTATAGTTTGCGACAATCGTAAACTAGTCACCGATTAGTTGCCTCACTACGGTAAACCGTCGGCTAATCGCGCCGACTACGGTTGGTGGAGGGGCTTGCCATATCCGGTGTCAGTCGCAGCATGACTGGGAACAGTCGCCGCATGACGGCAACCGTGGTTGCCGTCGTGCTGCGACTGTCGGCGACTGTCGTCGCATAACGGCAACCCAATATTGGTGGTTAAATTTATTTTTGTCCGCGACTGTCCGCGACTATTGCCGACAATCGGGGACTAGTCGCCAACTAGTCGCCTAATTACGGCAACCCGAGCCAACAATGCCGATTTTGGAGCTTCAGCCCCCCCAAAATCGGCTGCAGTCGGCACCGACTGGATGACTCAGCAAGTCGTGACCGGTCGCCGACGCGATTTGTGGAGATGTACGTTATGGAGAACGGGCCTGAACGTGGAGATGTTAAAGCTAGGATTCCATTAACGCGTTTGCTTTGCGTTTTCAGAATGCGTAAAAATAGAACTTATGGAAATTTACAAGGTTGTTTCCAATGATACGTTTACGTTTGCGTTAGCGTTTGCGTTACGCTTCAATGGTTCCATGTAGCGATCGAAAATGCAAATGCATGGAAACGAACGACAAAATCCCGCTGTTTACTTCGCTGTTGCTACACGAGGTCTTCGCTCCCAAAAAAATGCCTTGAGGAAAATACCAATTTTTCAGTCTAAGAGACTTGAAAGTTGTTTGAAGTTGTGCGCCAACAAGTGTTTCTACATGATGCAACATTACCATCCTACAGGGATGTACAACCAGCCAATGACACATGACTTCTCTGCTCCTGCAGTGTTTCACCAAATCCTCTTGAACCAGGGAAAAAATATGTGTCAATTGCTCAGGCGATACTATTCTTTGAATTTCACTTCATGTAAGCTCAGCTCTTTTTCTAGAGTAATATACGCTCCCGTTTTGGATTGATTTAGTCAGAAGAGTATGAACCCACCATCTGTGTTGCCTTGTCCGCATTTCTTTTTGAATGACGACTGTTTCTTATACATTAGAAGAAGAATTGATAGCAAATCATCCTGTTCAAATAGATAGCGTCGTAACTTTGATGCGTTGGGAGCCATCACTCACACTGCCTGAGAGTGTGCAGCCGTAACACAGAGTGTGCAGTAGTAGTACCATTGTATTCACACAGAGTACGCAGCCGCAACGGAATAAATGGAAACAGGAATGTCAGTTTTTCAATCCAATTTAACGCAAGCGCAACGCAAATGCAATAATATAATCCTAGCTTAAGAGGGTGGCTGCGTGACAGTGGTGGTGAGATCAAGGATTGGTGGCGACAAGGTCTTGTAGTGATTGTGCTGTAGGTGACGAGAGAGAGAGAGAGAGAGAGAGAGAGAGAGAGAGAGAGAGAGAGAGAGAGAGAGAGAGAGAGAGAGAGAGACTCACCTCATCTCCTCCATAATGGAAGAGATCAATCGGGCTAAACAGCTCAATTAACTCTTTATAAATTTGTTCCAGTACACTGTACATGTTAGGATTAGCCAGGTTGAGTTGACCACACGGAGGCTCCGCACAGTACTTCTGCCAAGGCTCCTGGAATAAAGAGATGGGTGGGTATTATAAATATAGTACTACCACTGTGTTATATGTGTCTCAAAATTTGCTTTTCGTATCTAAAAGCCAAAGGGTAATGACTAATGACATTCTGGATATATATATATATATATATATATATATATATATATATATATATATATATATATATATATATATATATAATATACACAAGAGAGTAGCTGCAGCCTGGGCAGGGATGCTCGAAAATCCCTCGTAAGGGACAACTTACGAGTGTATGGCTACAATAACCTTACGAGGGTGGGCTGAGGGAGATGCTCGTACCGAGCCGTCACTCCCGTACGGTTATCGGTGGCCTCTGGGTGGGGAATATAGGGATATTCTAGGGATATATGTGGGAAAATTCTGCTAACCAATCACAGAGCAGCGCCCTTCATGACGCGGCCTTATCTAGCCAATCATCATGCTCTCAGCTGTCAGGGAGCCCGATAAATAAATTTTAAGAGACTTCAAATGCCGCTGTTATGCTAAAATCGGCCTCTTTCGAGAAATCGTCCCGCGGACGCTTATTTAACCTAAATAACTCTACAACACTTAACACAAACCTATCATAAACCTTACCTAACCTAAACCAGACCTAAACATAACTTAACCTAAACACTATGTTTGCCGGTGTTGAGCTAAGATTGGCTGATTTCCGAAATAGGGCCGATTTTAGCTCACTATCGCCAGAATGTTACGATAATACATAGCTGCCACATTAGCCTTTCAGCGTAATATTCTCCCACTGATTACTACAGAGACGTACCCAGGGTATACCTTGATGCGCTGATCATAGGTTCGAGTCTCGCGTGCCCGAAAATAGTATCTATAGACCACTGCTGGCCAGCGCCGTACGTATGCCGTATCCGTGGCCCTGGCGGTACTCTGTTATAGTGGACAAGAACTGCGCGTTCGCTCTTTAGGTCAGACAAGACACACGGGGGGGCTAACACCTCACTGTGACACACGTGACACTTGTGTGCAAGGATAGTATAACTTTATGATATCCTTGCTTGTGTGTATACGTGCGTGTGTACTAGTACGTCAGACATTTGATACCACCACCACCACCACCGCATCATTATAGCTGCCAAACGTGTATGATGAACTGTACGTTTTGATTCAAGAAGTCGACCGATATATATATTTAATATATAGATTTGCCCTGATATGAATTTATTACAAGTACTATAGGTACTGTATGTTAAATATGATATATATGGAGTCAATGAAGCAATAAACACATCACATTTCAAACAGGCAAGCATGAAATGGCTCTATAATACACAATAAACATAAAGTATAGTGATACAACTTGTAATTTATTGTTTGTTGACGTCTAGCCGCTTCAAATTTCACTCCCTTAGGGAGTTAAGGGTGCTCCCGACCACCCTTAGCCTCGCGGTCCCGTAGCAAGTGAAAAAATGGTTTGAGCATCTCCCTTAGAGGCGCTACGAGGTAAAAGTCCCTTAGGGGAGTACTTACGGGCCCGTAACTCTTTCGAGCATCTCTGCCCTGGACTTTAAAGAAATCTAACAATACTCACACTACTCTACATGCACCTTACAATACACATATACACTCTCTTAAGTCATAAAATTTTCAAATAACATCAAATCATCCTGCCTCAGAATTCCTGTTTGGGACGGGGACCACAAATGTTCCCAGGTCGGACTGATCTAACGGTGACGACACGAGGTGTCTTGATACTTCATCTAATTTTCTCTCCTTAAACCTCTGCAGCATTCGTGGTCTTAGATTTAACTTCAAATATGTGGCAATCACCTCTCCTCCAGAGCTTATCTTCTTTTCCTCACTGAAACCTAGGTATCTGTGAATACTAACACCAGACACTTTTCAGTTCCATCTTACTTTCTCTGTCCTCATTTTCAATGTTTTTTTTGGTGTGTGTACGCAACGACATCACTTGCTCTCGTGTCCACGGCCTTGAATCTACAGAATGTTCTAACATGTGTCTTCGATATCAATCGAGGTCGATTCGTAACTTTCTTATTAATTCATGTGTTTCATATCTCTCATCAGTGCTGTGAAGTGTGGGGAGGTGTATCCAGCTTCTTTCCTGTGAATACAGGAGTGAGGCAAGGGTGCGTCCTTGCCCCATCATTTTTCAACACTTGTATGGACTGGGTATCGAGCAAAGTTGTAGATCAAAATGATTGTGGAGCATCCTTCGGCAACACCAAGATCCCTGATCTTGTTTTTGCCGATGATGCAGTAATCTTTGCTGAGTCGCTGGAGGTCCTGGTGATGGCTCTCGAAGCGCTGCACGAGGAGGCAAAGCCTTTGGGATTTGAGGTCTCCTAGCTCAAGGCCAAGGTCCAGGTGTTTGGAGGCTTACTAGATGAAACAGTACAGTTTGTTCATGCGTGCGGTGAAGACATTGAGATCTTGGAAAGTTTTACATTCCTTGGTAGCGTAGTCTATAATGACGGCGGGTCATGACAAGAAGTCTTGCGGCGGATTAGCATAGCCCACGGTGTTATGGACTCGCTCAACAGGAGTATTTGGCGTTGTTGGTACCTGTGCAGGAGGACAAAGATCCGGCTCTTCAAGTCGCTTGTGATCCCTGTCTTACTCTATGGTTGTGAGACATGGACACTAAACAGCGACTTGAAGAGGCGAATCGATTCTTTTGGTAATAAGTGTCTTCGAAGAATCATGGGGTATCGATGGGATGATTACGTGTCAAACCAGCGATTGCACCGTGAGACTGAATCGAGGCCTATTACCTGCATAGTCCGTCAGCGTGAACTTCGACTATATGGGCATGTGGCACGCTACCCTGAAACCGATCCTTCTCACCAGGTTGTATATATATATGTAAGAGACAATCCGGCGTGGAGGAGGCCAAGGGTCCACAAGGCTCGTGGCTGATGCTTCCTGTCGAGAGTTGCTTGGTATGGGAAGGGAGCCTGCATGGGGACTCGCGCGTGGTAACCCCCGGGAGTGGCGTCGTAGGGTGGGTGAGGCGACGCGCCCCCCGGCGTATGCCCCCAATGATTGATTGATATCTCTCATCTAACTTATCATACTATGTAAACCGCCGACCTGACCTCTGACCGCCGTGGATACACGCCCAACATTCTTGAGATTTTCCTAACTAGCCTCTAAAGTTTCAGCTTATTCTAAACTATTCTCGTGATGTCGTTGTGTACGTATATGCAATAGTCAGCTTTGGCTTGAAAGTGAGGATAGAGAAAGTAAGAGGATACATTAAAAGGACTGCAAATACATGCAGATTGATAATACGCTCATCTGACCTACAAGAACACTTACACGTTTGGTTTACAGGCACAAAGGATCTATACAAAGAGCATCCACGAGATCAAGTATCTATAGGTTGGAGGAAATTAGAAACATAATAACATGAATTCCGTTCATATTATAGTGTCGAGTTTTCGAACTTATGTATTTATTTCATATTTAAGAAGTAAGTCGCCGGCTGATGTCCATACACGAATTAACACAAGCTTTTATGAGAATTGTTGATTCGATGGTTTCTTAACTGATGTTATAACTTTGTAATATTGTTTAAAGTTTACAAAATGTTTTTGCCAACTAGAAAATGTTTTAGGCAAAGAAGCTTAGATAAGACAAGCGCTTGTGGGCCCTTAGGACCCATGTATTGATGTTTGTAGTAGTAGTATATATTAGACAACATGAGATTGCAAACTCCAATCGTGTTGTTGCTGTCGTTGGTCACTGGTCAAAGTGCCTCGAGGTAGACCACGTTCCGTGTGATTCCAACCCTTTGTGTTCCGTGTGATTCCAACACACACACACACTCACACACGCACACAAACGTCCATGAGTCTACTGAGTTTGTGGAATGCGGCAAGACGTTACCGAAGAGTTTTTCCTGTAATCTAATACCCTAAAAGGGTTTTTAGCCCAAAATCCCCCTTCAAAATGATTCAATCGACATGGAACCAAGCCGCTTACCACCTACGATTTATTAGCGATTTTTTGAGCCTACTCTCATCAAAATTGAATTTACAGTTTCGGCTACCCAAAACAGACACACACACACACACACACACACGGCTACTCCTATAGGATATTAGATATATTATGGCATTACTTCTCATTTTAAGGAAGTAAAGTTATATTGTTTTCCGAGAGCAATGTCTGCACATTTTAGATAGCCATAGAAGTGTTATGCTTTGATACCATTATAAAGACCTTGGTTGCGCCACCACAGGCCAACTGTAACCATGAAATGATCCGAGAGGGCCAAAAAGTGAAGAATGCCTACAGGCTATATAGGCAACAACGTAAGCTATGCAATCCCTA
>JACEEZ010020682.1:70409-157909 GCA_016584305.1 Chionoecetes opilio | reverse complement strand
CTGTATACCTCCCCCCTTTCCGCGGCCTCGCTGCACAAGACTTTCTACTCATTCTCATCCCTATTCTGTCCATCTTCCTAATGCAAGAGTTAACCAGTATCTTTACCCTTTCATCCCTTTCACTGGTAAACTCTGGAACTCTCTTCCTGTTTCTATTTTTTCACTTTCCTATGACTTAAATCTTTTTAAAAGAAGAGTAACAAGACACCTCCCGAACTAAATTGGATCACCCCTCTTTTTTATATTATTCTCTTACTGTCTTCTTTATAGGGACTGGCAACTAAGCGGGCTTTGTGTTACCCATTTTTTTTGTGCCCTTGGCCAGTCCTTTGTGATGTAAAAAACACACACACACACAAACACACGCACACACACACACACAATATATATATATATATATATATATATATATATATATATATATATATATATATATATATATATATATATATATATATATATGCAAATAGATAAGAGAGTTCGTCTACCTGACCTTCTTCGGTGGGGGCTGCATGACACTACGTAATTGATATGGCAGCTGTTCAGGGTTCTTCCGTGTGCTTTGCAGAGTGTGTGGGGACTGCTGGCCTGAAGGCCCTCCTTGAAAGGATTTCAACATTGAAAAGGGCTCGTTCCTGCCCTTCTTTAGAAGTTGCGTCTCCTTTCCCATGATAATCAAACACTCCAAAGTGACTACCATATATTTTGTATTATCTGTAGTAAAGCTGAAGTCACACTATCCCGGTTTATAGCCACGGTGAGCTACGGTGATGAACACTGAAGGTATTCGTGATCATCCACAGCTAGTCCCGCGGCAAGCTGTATTAATCCGGTTCGATTCGTGGCGAGCTGTATGTTGCTGTAATAGTTTTAACTGTTTAAAACTTCCGGCGTAATATAGCGCCGCCATTGTTTATCCGTATCGTAATAAAAACGTAATATAACCGTAGACCATCCTCGTGACGCGCCGTATATGACCACAGTAGTCAGTAGTCACACTGTAACGATCCTTACTCAAACCGGGCGTAGGTGATTATTGACGGTGATTCTGCGGTAAGTCTTTTATGGCAGGGACAGCAAGTAAATGTAGAGCCAAGTCAGAGCCGAGGCAGAGCAAAAGTTTCTCACGGTTCCCAGCTAAACAGTAAATAAAAATGGAGGCCAAATCTCTTCACATACTCAGTTTGTACTTGGTAATTGAGATTATGGTGGTTGAGTTACCTCCAGATCTACACCTGAAGAAGGATAAGGACTTTGATCTTCAGATCTTAGAGCAATAGATTTGAAGACTAGACTTAAAGTAATCGTCCAGACCATTTCATAATTCCTGATTTAATCAAAATATAGCCATGATCGAGTATATCAACAATATGTTGTCACATTTTGCATCCAGTCACCTGTTTTTAAATGATCCGCATTCAAAATCTGTAAATTCCCCGTGCTCTCAAAACACAACTGTTGATCAGCAGACGACGCACCATGGGTCGGCAACGTCACAACAGTAAGCCTCCCAGCCCTGCCTGATACAGATGCGCGGAGACTCGGAGAAAAATGTATTACTTGGGGAATTTTGGGTGTTTCTGATATATTTTTTGTGCGATGTGGCATGTACTTGCATCCTGTGTGGGTGCAGCGTGGGGGCTGTGCCTTTCCCGAGAGCTTAGCACCCATTTGCAAACTGGGGCGACGATATATGTGTGCAGATGTGTGCAGCGGCGGGAAGCGGCGGGGAGCGGCGGGTAGTAGCAAGGCCACTGAGATGAGAGGGCTGCAGTACCCTGGCTACTACCAGCCGCTCCCCGTCGCTCCAAAGGTCTGCACACATATATCTTCGCCGTGTGGGTTGTGAATGGATGCTAAGCTCTCGGGAAGGGCTAAGCTTTCTTGCTGTGCCCATGCAGGATGCAAGTATGTGCCGTGTCGCACAAAGAATATACCAGAAGCACCTGGGATTCTAAGGGTACTGTATTTTTCTCTGAGTCTCCGTGTGTCTGTGTCGGGCGGGGCTGGGAGGCTTACCTCTTGTGACGTCGCCAGCAAGTTTCGCGCCACGGCTGGAATGTGGCTGTTGTTTTTCCCGCACTTTTTACAAAAGTCATGTTTTTAGGGAAATAAGGCGTGAAAATGAATAATTTTTTGTGGATTAGGTATTTTGAATGTACATTCAACATAATTATGCAAAGAAAAAATGGGTCTGGACGATTACTTTAAGGCGTTTTCTGCGGGGGATTTCACTTGCAAGCGAAAAAATCTCGATTGCAAGCGGTCACTTTTATAGTGCCCATATATATTTTATAGTGCCCAAACAAACATTTCGCTTGCTGCCGCAACAACAACAACAACAAATTCTTGCGGTTCGGGCAATCATCTTCCCTGGATGATTGAACAGCAAGCGAAATTTGAGCAATAAAATTTCTTTCGCTTGCAAGCGAAATCCCCCGCAGAAAACGCCTTTACCTGCCATCTGGTGGCCGTCTGGGAACCTCCCGTCAGCTCTAGTTCTGCGGGTCAAGGGGTGTCAGGCTAGACTTATTTTCCATTATTCCATACCAAACCAGCTACAATTAAGTGTTGTCATGGTCAACATGTTTATGCAAAACAAAATATAAGGGTTTTCATGGCGTCATAATGAGAATTGTTTGCAAAATAAAAGCATTCGATCATGTGTGTCCTACAACATTCTATTAAATAATGTAGAGAAATGCATCAAGGCGGGTGTATGGGTAAATATTACCTTCTCTTTACATGCATGAAGGTAATATTTACCCATACGCCCGCCTTGAGGCATTCCTCTGCATTATTCAATAGAATGTTGTAGGACACATATGATCGAATGCTTTTATTTTGCAAACAATCCTCATTATAACGCCATGAATAATTTAAAACCCTTATATTTTGATTTGCATAAACCTATGTTGACCATGACAACACTTAATTGTAGTTGGTTTTGTTAGGGAATAATGGAAAATAAGTCTAGCCTGACATCCCTTGACCCGCAGCACTAGAGCTGACGGGAGATTCCCAGACGGCCACCTGATGGCAGGAAAGTTTAATCTTCAAGTCTATAACAGTAGCACGACGTGAAGCAAAAGCAAAACCAGCCGCAGCAGTCTTCTTGGACATTCATGGTGGTTGCATGTGGAGGGAGTCTTCCGATGTATACTTTTCAGTGGTGTTTGTAAATGTAAGAAGTGCAAATTTTGGTTTAAACTTCGCGGTGAGAGAAGCCCGGGTGTGGGCGGGGAATCTTGGCGGGAAAGATTGGCAGGAGTGTGTACGGAGCAGACACATGAGGGAGCCTTGGTGCGGGCCCGCGGGCCCGGCAGACAGAGGCGGGCGGGGGAGGAGGAGGGAGTTAAGCACTACCAACGGCGAGGCGGGTGGGCGGCCGGGTCTTGTGGTTTCTCCACGACGCCCCTGGTCCCTGGGGATCTCTGGCTGCCTCGTCTGCACTCTGGGAGAGTGTAGCGTGGCCTGGTACGTGTTTGGTGTGGTGGAGAGAGACGAAGGGACGCAGAGTGGCAAAGTTGTGTGTGTGTGGAGTGGAATGGCTACCTCACGGTGTCCGGCGTGGAGGTAAGCCTGGGGTGGTAGCCGCCTCAGGGTGTTGAGGCTGGTGTAGTGTTGTGGTGTGTTGCCTGACTGCCAAGTGTGGGCGTCAGAGCGTGTGTGGTGTAGTGTGGTGGTGTGTTGCCTGGCTGCCAAGTGTGGGCGTCAGAGCGTGTGTGGTGTAGTGTGGTGGTGTGTTGCCTGGCTGCCAAGTGTGGGCGTCAGAGCGTGTGTGGTGTAGTGTGGTGGTGTGTTGCCTGGCTGCCAAGTGTGGGCGTCAGAGCGTGTTTGGTGTAGTGTGGTGGTGTGTTGCCTGGCTGCCAAGTGTGGGCGTCAGAGCGTGTGTGGTGTAGTGTGGTGGTGTGTTGCCTGGCTGCCAAGTGTGGGCGTCAGAGCGTGTGTGGTGCAGTGTGGTGGTGTGTTGCCTGGCTGCCAAGTGTGGGCGTCAGAGCGTGTTTGGTGTAGTGGGTGGGTGTGTGTTCTAATGGTGTAAGCCATTGGGTCTTTGGTCTAGTGTGCAGAGTAGTGTAGTGGGTGGTGGTGTGTGTAATGGTGTAAGCCATTGGGTCTTTGGTCTAGTGTGCAGAGTAGTGTAGTGGGTGGTGGTGTGTGTAATGGTGTAAGCCATTGGGTCTTTGGTCTAGTGTGCAGAGTAGTGTAGTGGGTGGTGGTGTGTGTAATGGTGTAAGCCATTGGGTCTTTGGTCTAGTGTGCAGAGTAGTGTAGTGGGTGGTGGTGTGTGTAATGGTGTAAGCCATTGGGTCTTTGGTCTAGTGTGCAGAGTAGTGTAGTGGGTGGTGGTGTGTGTAATGGTGTAAGCCATTGGGTCTTTGGCCTAGTGTGCAGTGCTGTGTAGTGGTGTAAGCCGAGAGGTGTGGTTTGTTTGTTTGTTTGTTTGTTTGTTTGTTTGTTTAGAGGATAATTCCTCAGAGCCATAGTGATCTACCGCTGCATCTTAGTGTTGGCTGAAGCCACCACCCCGGGAGGGGGGTCACAAACCCCCGGCTAACACCCGGTTATAGGAAGTGTATGGGTTATTGTGGGACTGTGGTTTTTGGAGAGAAGTGTCATTTTTGGTTTGTGTTAGTAAAGTAAGGCAAAAAGGAATTTGGTGTTTCCTTGTGCCCTGGCTGGAGTTGTGTAAAGGGTGGGTTTAACCGGGAGAGTGTGACGGGTGGGGGTTTTCTGGGTGAGTCGCAGTAGAAGGGCGAGCTCTGCCCGCTGGTTAGCGGGTGAGTGAGAGGGTAGCTCTCTCGAATCTTCTTAAGGAAGATTCTGCCTCATTACATAAATGCCCACATCCACGGTGCGATTGGCCTTGAGACCTGATCGGACAGACCTGCTCCGATGGAAATCCTACAACCCACACACGATCCGACCGCACTTCCAAAACCAGTTCAGTTGGTGATAGAAACGGTGGAGGGTAGATGGTGGATGGATAGAAACTCATGTTGGCTCTCTGCAACGAGGAATTACTTTTGATGGGAGCTGATACCACAGCTGAGGAGCGTAAACATCCTCCGCGCTCGCACCAGATATCATAGAGGCAGTTATTGTCTTAATTTCTTTCCGGAACACACTTCTCATATTATTTATTCTTTTGATAACTGTTTCAACATTAGCCTCACTGTCTCGCTCCTTGAGTTATTCTATAAATACTTCGTAAGCTGTATTTTTCTTATTTCTATCCATATACTCTTCGCTTTTCATTTTTCACAAGCACCCATTGTTTCTATATAACTGGATGAATTATGTTCAAAAGTGCTTGTCTATAAAAGAGCAATTCATCTTGGTGATCCTCTCGCGACGCTGTCAGTGGCGAAACTGACGGTTGGCCTCACGATCAGCACACACACGGTGCGATCCGATCTGAACCGGCTGAGTTGGCGGATTTAGAAACCAAACACTGCTTGGTTGCCATCCAACCAACTGTCAGTCGGACGAACAGACCACAATCAGCCTATACCCGATCCAATCTGGTCGGATCCGACCAAGTCTGTCCGATGGTCTCAAGGCCAAATCGCACCGTAGATGGGGGCCTTAACACTGATTGGGGCTCTCGAAAATCGCGTATGTATAGCCCCCGTGGACATCCCATGACCAACCGTCGTGCCACCGCAGTGAGACCGTAGTCACCGTAGTGAGAACGTACTAGCATTGTAGTGAAACCCCGGGAAACCGAAATAAACTGTAGCGACACCTTGCCTGTCCGTGGCGCACGGTACACGGATGGTGTTCGTAACATTATCGGCATCACCGGCATGTAGTCATAGTCGCAGTGGCAGAGTTTAGTAACCGTTGTAGCAGAGTATACAGACGTAAAAAAAAAAAAAAAAATGAGTCAAAACTTTTTTGACTCAATGATAAGAATAATATTAGGTAAGAACGCACACACACAAATCTTACATGAAGGCCTGCTGAGATCGTGTCGTGTCCATCACCACCACCAGCATCACCAGCACAATCATCGCCGCCTTCGCCTCCCTCATTCTAGCTGCCACCACAGCAACCACCACCGCGACCTGTGAGTGATAAATTACATAATATCTTTCAACTTTGACCTTAAAGTGACATGATTATAGATATTTGCTCACAACCTTGTGCTGTGAGTAACAAAAAATACATAATAATTTACAATACCAGCCTGCAGGTGATACAGTTGCACACTTGTTATAAGCATTGAGCCAGAAATGACAACTTTATCTATTTTCTCTATAATGAAGGAAAAACTTAAGGCAAATTTTATTTTTACTAAATCTGTTAACTGCCAATCCTTACAATGAAGAAAGTAGGAAACTTCCAAAAATAGGATGAGTCAATTTAGTTAGGGAGATATTCTTGCCACCCTTCTCTTGAAAAAAAAAGAAGTGGAAAGGTTTCAAGATAAAAAAACAAAAAAACAGGAGGAGTTCTAGAGTTTACAAGTGAAAAGGATGAAATAATGAAAATAAAATGGTTAACCCTTGCATTAGCAAGATAAACAGAATGAAGGTCTGAATATGATGAAAAGTCTTCTTCAACGAGGCCGCAGGATGGGGTAAAAATGCAAATGTTGGAAGAAGATAGCTAGAAAAGCAGCATTGCGGCGGTGATTGAGATGTTTAAGACAGTCAGTAAGAGGAAGGGAATTGTTGAGACGAAAAGTTTTTGACTCCATTCTGGTTAGGAGAGCTGTATGAGTGGCTATTACCCAAACATACTTCATACAATGGCGGATAAAGGCCCTTGCATGGAGCAAGCATCTTGGAAGGAGAAAATTATGGACACGACACCACAGGACACTTATAACTTCTTAGAAGCTAATTTAGCAAGAGATGAGATGCAAAATTTCCAGTTCAAATTTATAGTAAAGAAGACCCCGAAATTTCGCTGTAGAAGAAAAAGAAAGGCAGGTATCATTGAAAAAAAGGGAAAAGGTTATTCTGGAAGGTTATGTCGAGTGCATAGCTATTCCCCTCAGATCGATGAGGAGGAACGTATGCGTTTATATATATATAGATGAAGAAATAGGGTTTTTGAGGCAATGAAGAAAACAAAATTTGCTCTGCCCTATTCAGAAATTATAGAAAGATCAGAAGTTAGACGGTTTGTGGTATTCCTTCGTGAGTCAATTAATTCTCGTAGAATAATTATTGAACCGTCTACTGAACGACGTTGACAAATGCAGGACAGAGTCATCAGCGTAATACTGGATAGAACATTGAGTTGGAGTTAGAAGATCATCAATGAATAATAGGTAAATAGAGGGTGATACGACTGAACCCAGAGCAACACCACTGTTGATAGACTTAGGAGAATAACAATGACCGTCTACAACAGCTGCAATAGAACGACTATAAGGGAAACTTGAGATGAAGGTGCAGAGAGAAGGAGAGAACCGAAAGAGGGTAGTTTAAAAATTACAAATTTGTGCCAGACTCTATCAAAAGCTTTTGATATGTGAAGGGCAACAGCAAAAGCTTCACAAAATCTTCTAAAAGAGGATGACCATGATTCAGTTAGGAAAGTTAGAAGATCACTAGTAGATCGTCCTGTGGTGAAACCGTACTGACGATCAGATAGAAGATTGTGAGATAGATGCTTAAGAATCTTCTTAAAAAGATTTAAAAACTTTAAAATGCAGGAAATTAAAGCCTTAGGACGATTGTTTGAAGGATTAGAACTGTCACCTTTTTAAGCACATGTTGAATGTGAGCAAACTTTCAGCAAGAAGGAAAGTTGGAAGTAGATAGACAAAGATGAAAAAGTTTGACCAGGCAGGGTACAATCACTAAAGCAGTTTCTTTTAAACAATACGAGGGACTCTGTTAGGACCGTAAGCCTTACGATGATATAGGCCAGAGAGGGCATTTAAAAAAGTATTCCGAATTTTTTTAATAATAGGCATTATATAGTTAGGGGGTGGAGGAGGAGGAACAATCATCATCTAGAGATGCAAATGGGCAAATGTGTGAGCAAAGAGTTCAGCTCTAGAAATAGATGAGTCAGCTGTGGATCACTCTTAGTGAAGTATATGAAGAAAAGAAGAATATAATTATTGTTTTGTCTAGGTGACAGAAGTCACGACAAGAGTTTGAATTAGAGACATTTTGACATTTGAAATTGTTGAAGGAGTTTTGGCAAGTTTAAGATATATTTGGCATGATTACGAGCAGAAATATATAGGCCATGAGTTTCAGGAGATAGATGGCTGTGTTAGCATTTGTGACCTCTCTTTATCATGGACAGCATTCGAACAAGCTGAGATAACCAAGGTTTACGCGTATTAGGATGATAAAAGGTGTGTAGAATGTAGATCTCCATGCCAGAGACAATGACCTCAGTTATGTGCACAAAGAGATTCGTCTTTGACACAGACGCAATAATTACTATAATCATTCCATGGAAAATCATAGTAGTAACCGGTGAGTATTTCACCATGGCGGTAGATGTCTGACTGCCTACTCTTACTGCTCTTACTAGAATATTGATAATGAATAATTATAATAATGATAATAATGATAAAAACAATAATATTAATAACAATAATAATAAGAAGAAGAAGGAAAAGAAGAACTATCATTATTATCATTTGCATTATTATTATCATTCCTAACATGATATTAATAAATGTTAATAATATTAATTAGATGTGATAATGAAAGTAATGATGTTAATGACATATAATAGTTAAGGTAGTAGAAATAGTAATAATGATGATAACTACTATATAGGATGATATATACAATAATGATGCAATGATAATAATAATGATAATGAAAACAGGTGATGAAGGAGACACGGGCTGGGAAGCGAGTGCTTTATTCCTGACTAGTTTCGCCTCTACTGGGCTTCTTCAAAGGAATGAAGAAGCCCAGTAGAGGCGAAACTAGTCAGGAATAAAGTACTCACTTCCCAGCCCGTGTCTCCCTCATCACCTGTTTGTACACCTGTCACTATGTCAACGCAACAATAATGATAATAATAATAATAATAAATATAATTATAATAATATGTATGATACCAGGGCTGATAACAATGTCAATGCTAATAGTAATCACAACAATTGTGATAGTAATAACGATAATATTATTAAGTACATATTAAAAATAATAGAAATAATGATGACAAAGATAATGATAATATTAATAGTAATGATATCAATAACAATAAGAATAATAACAGTTTTCATAGATCAGGAATAGTAGCAATGATGGTGTAATGCCGGGGTCCAGGGCAGGGGAGGGGAAGGTGGAGGTGCCTCAAGGGGACATTCACCTGTTTGGGACGCTCACCTCTTGGCCTTGAACCTCCGTCAGGCCAGTGTATTCCGGATTTATACGCGTGCGCTCGTGTGTGTGTGTGTGTGTGTGTGTGTGTGTGTGTGTGTGTGTGTGTGTGTGTGTGTGTGTGTGTGTGTGTGTGTGTGTGTGTGTGTGTGTGTGTGTGTGTGTGTGTGTGTGTGTGTGTGTGTGTGTGTGTGCTAACGTCCTTGTAATTCACCCATGGTCTTGTCCACGTGAGGCGGACTAACGATCGCCAGTTTCACCCTCTCTCAAACTCTTCCGGTGTGAGCTTGGAGCTCATTATGACCGATCTTAGGATAATGCTGGGACTTCACACACCACACACACCCATCCCCTTGCTCAAGGGGGACAGTAACCACTCGAATATCTCAGTGGAAAAATTTCCGGGAATGAGCGGGGGTCGGGGAGTATATTCCCCAACTCTAGCAAGTATGTGGTTTCCGAGTGAAAACGCTTGGCTGTAGCTCCGAAACTATCCATAGGCTTTTCTCGAAAATACGCTCATTGTAATTCCCACACAAAGTTACCAAACGATGTTTACTCTATCCTAACCGTAACCTAACGGAACCTGACCTGACGTGTTCAAGAGTAAACGCGACATACTGTTCCAGAAAACGGAAATATGCGGCCGGTGTAGCGATCTCAGCAGCTACCCTTGCCCCGAGTAGCTACACCTCACAAATATGCACTGAAACACTGCTCCCTGGGTGAATAGTTGCTTGCCAATGTGTACCAATTGTGATCCTGGGTAAAACATGGTGGCAACATTGAGTGTAGAGTAGTAATTAAAGTAGAACATAGAACATTTCAAGCGAATGTGCCTGGAACATTACCCTCCCCGTATACTGAAACACTGCTCCCTGGGTGAATAGTTGTTTGATAATATAGTACACGTATACCAATTCTGATCTTGGGTAAAACGTATATATTGTCAAAGAACTATTCACCCAGGGAGCAGTGTTTCAGTGCGTATTTGTGAGGTGTAGCTACTCGGGGCAAGAGTAGCTGCTGAGATCGCTACACCGGGGATCGAATACCGGTATGAGGACGACACCGGATCACAGACAGCATGGCGCGTGTGGCGTGACGCTCAGGGCCAGTTGCAAGAAGGTCTCATCGTGTGCCCTATAGGGTTCCGGCGTGGAAATGCTCGACTGCACAGGTTCAAGAACAGCGTCATTTCACCCCCATCGTGTGCTCCATCGGGAAAAAATCGTCGGGCAGTAACCCCCTACCGATGAGATGATCGATGAGCCATATATTATTATCAAATACTTCCATTGAACATCAATAATCAACATATTCAATATGTAATACATTTCTGAGGAAGAATCAACGCGGTTACTAAGCCGAAAAGACAGCTAATTAATATTTTTTAGTTGCCGTGAACTCAAGACAAGTGGATTGATGTCCGCGCCACCTATTGACAGCGGCGGGTGATATGGGGGGGCAGGCGGGCGGAACCCATCCACACCTCATGACGATACCTTGTCATCTACCTTACCTGTACGTGTCTTCCTGAAGAAGACTGATCAACTACCACGCCTGTGAACGCATCATAGGACATCACCCTATATGGTTTCTCAACGGATCCTTGCAGCCCTAAACAATACTACCGGCCAATACCAAAGCCGTCTGTATGTAAGAAGGCATAGAGAAGGCTTTGCCAATACCCGCTCGGTACCTATTCCCGCTGGGATATAAGTGAACAGACTTTAATTTTAATTTTTTTTTTTTTTTTTTTTTTATACGTTGTAGCCTATAGCGCCTGTAGGCATATGGAGAGTCTTGATGTTGGTCGAACTCGCCCGTTGGTGGCGTAGGCTGGATTTTTTTTATAGTGACACCTGTACGTGGTCTCCGGTGAAGATTCCATTTTCATGCGGCCGGCCCCCTTTTAATTAAGAAAATTTATAAATATGAACAATTCTAGAAGCATTTTGGATCACCTAAAGATCCGTCACCCCAGAGTTTGGCAGGGTGACGGATCTTCAGGTGGGATATCCTGGGGTGACGGTTCTTCAGGTGGCAACACCTGGGGTGACAGTTCTTCAGGTGGGGTCAAGACCTGACCTGACTTCACCTTCCAAGTGAGGTCAGGTCAAATGGGTAAAAGGGAGGAGTCAGGACCCTAGCTCCAGTCAGGTAAGAGGACTATATAAAAGTAAGTGGGCTAAAAAAAAAATAGTCATAGGAGTCACTGGACCATGGCACGCAATACCTTCCAAACTATAGCGTCCTACCACTGTTGTGTGATGATTCCACTATAGTTATTTGGTGGCTTCAACAAAACAGACTTTTAAAGCGTGAAGTTAAGTGTGATACTTGTGATAACTGGATGAATTGGACAAAATACTCCATATCGAAGGATGGTTTTCTGTGGAAATGCCAAACAAAAGACTCCCTGAAGTATAAATCCACGAAATAAATGTACTGTATTTTGGAATACTGAGTAAAGTAAAGTATAATGTATTTTGTACTTTGGAACACTGTATATTACTCTTAATTTTTTCTTTAAACTTTCACAAAAAAAATGCATAGCACAAAGGAATATATTTGTTATCCTAATTTATATATATTACATTCACTGTGGGCTGGGGTGACGGATCTTCAGGTGGGATATCCTGGGGTGACGGTTCTTCAGGTGGGATATCCTGGGGTGACGGTTCTTCAGGTGGGATATCCTGGGGTGACTGATCTTCAAGTGGACATTCTGGGGTGACGGATCTTCAGGTGATCCAGCATTTTGAAGCCACATTCAAAGCTATATTTTGGTAACTAATTTGATTTGGCGGTCCCCTTTTGATTAACAAAACAAAATTTTCGAAATATGAGCAATTCTATGAGCATTTTGAAGCCACATTCAACGCTATATTTTGGTAATTAGTTTGATTTGGCGAGGAAGATTTGGCGCCCCCCTGAGTGGCACCCCCTGAGTGGCGCCCCCCTGAGTGGCGCCCCCTTGAGTGGCACCCCCCTGAGTGGCGCCCCCCTGAGTGGCGCCCCCCTGAGTGGCGGCCCCCTGAGTGGCGGCCAGGACACGTGCCCCGCCTGCCTCACCCTGGAGACGCCACGGCCTAACAAACCTAAGCATAACCTAACCTATAGCTATTATTATTTACATATGCGTGTTATATTTTTGGTTTCAGCAAGTGAATAATTACTGGCCCTAGTCATCACATTTGTTATTATGTTCACAGAAAATTGTTGCTTATATAGCTGGGTTTGTGGTATATATTATACCAGTAAGACGCCTTAATCGGCAAAGGACGAGCGAGCCCGTAGAAACCCGATAGCAAGGAAATTTGTCTGCTGTGATCCAAATTTCAACTTAGTCGGTCCAGCCGTCTCTGAGTAAAGCCCGGTTCCCACCTTCCCGCTTGTACGGCCGCCGTACAACAACAATAACGTCACAATGACGTCACAACAAAGTCTACCGCACCGCCGTACCGCTGTACGGCCGCCGTACAAAGTTAAATTTAAGTCATCTCTCCCGCTCGGCGGTGTCCGCTCGAGCGGAGTTGCCAACTGTGCCCAGTTACCACAAATACCACTCAAGCGGTGATGATGGTGACGTCATTGTTGAGCGGTGTTGTTGTAAGACGGCCGTACAAGCGGGCTGATGGGAACCGGCCTTTACTGGACAGGGGTGCGCACGTGCGGCGTCACCCGGAGTTTGACATGCGTGATATTGCTAGGGGTGTGATCTCAAACCACACACCAAATTTCAACTTAAGGTCGGTTCCCACTAGCCCGCTTGTACGGCCGCCGTACAACAACAATGAACAACAATGACGTCACAATGACGTCACAAAAAAGTCGACCGCACCGCCGTACCGCTGTACGGCTGCCGTACAAAGTTAAAATCAAGTCATCTCTCCCGCTCGGCGGTGTCCGCTTAAGCGAAGGTGCAAACTGTGCCCAGTTACCACAATTACCACTCAAGCGGTGATGATGGTGACGTCATTGTTGGGCGGTGTACGGCAACGGCGGCCGTAGAAGCGGGCTAGTGGGAACCGGCCTTTAGTCGGTACAGCCGTTTCTCAGCTATAGCAAGATAACGTTGTCTGACACCCCTCACGCGGCACGCGCCACGCGCCATGCTGACCCCTCACGTGAGACAAAAAATATCAAGCACAAATAGGGATTGAATGGGGCTATCAGATGGCGAAGACCGCTTGTCAATCGGAAGCGGGATTCCAAAGATATAAGCTCCTGAGAAGCGTGATGGTCGGTCGGTCGGGTCGGGTCGGCCGCTTATATGTGAGAAAAATCCCGTATCCAGTGAGGACTCGCGAGCGCTTCGCGCTCGCTCGTAATTATTTACCTCCTGATATAGCTTATATTATTTAGCCCTCATATATATATATATATATATATATATATATATATATATATAGCTCCTGGTAAATGCAGGCTTGGTGTCCCGAATTAGAATCCCGCACGGGGCAAACTCAATATGCAAATGTCGAGTGGTCACCAACTACCCTACCTGCATGCAGTTCACCGACCCCACATTTTATGGCGAGTGCATCGGTGGACAAGGGGTGGCGGCATGAGCCTCTTATTGTCACAGATGGCATTATAAAAATCCTGCTTGCGCCACAAATCCCGAGAGCCACTCATCAAAACCATCAAGTGATATAAGCCTACATGCGATATACGCTCCAAAAAAACCACACACACACAAACACACACACACACACACACACACACCACACACCACACACACACACACACACACAACACACACACACACACACACACACACACACACACACACACACACACACCACACACACACACACACACAACACACACCACACACACACACACACAACACACACCACCACACACACACACACCACACAACACACACACCACCACACACACACACACACCCCACACACAAACACACACACACACCACACACACACACACACACACACACACACACACACACAACACACACACACACCACACACACACACACACACACACACCACACCACCACACACACACACACCACACACACACACACACACACACAACACACACACACACACACACACACACACACACACACACACACACACACACACACACACACACACACACACACACCACACACACACAAACCCCACACACACACACACAACACACACACACCCCACAACACACACACACACACACACACACACACACACATATATATATATCAGCGATTCCGAATTACATCACCACCTAATGTTCTTGAGCTGTATTATTGAAATGAAATACCTTAAGCAACAAAGTAAAGGTGTCTGTAGAACTTAGATGACGACGACGTGATGAAGGTGCTTCTTCGTAGGCCTTCCAAGGAACACTGCCCTAAGATGCCCTGTTACGCAAGGATGGTGCTGGTAGAGGCTCTGGGGGAGGGCAAAGAGGAGAAGGCAGGGCAGGACTTGCGGGACTACCGGTTTGGGGAGAACTTTGAAGGGGAGGTAAGAAAGTGAATAAGAGAATTAGAAAAGTGGGAGAGAAGTAGCAAGGAGTGTTGATTGTTATGACAGTGGAAAGAAACAAAAGAAAAAAAAATCGATGAGGGAATGAAATATTGTGCCCAATATATTATTATGAAGTGATGTGCCTTCCTATCTGCTCGAGCCTACAGCCATGATTTTGTTTCTTAATTAACCCGGTGATTGCCACGCCAGAATCAATAATGACAACTCTCAAATTATATATATATATATATATATATATATATATATATATATATATATATATATATATATATATATATATATATATATATATATATACAGGGCCGGATTTAGACATGTGGAGGCCCCTGGGCAGCCTCTATGTGGAGGCCCCTGGGCAGCCTCTGTGTGGAGGCCCCTGGGCAGCCTCTGTGTGGAGGCCCCTGGGCAGTCTCTGTGTGGAGGCCCCTGGGCAGCCTCTATGTGGAGGCCCCTGGGCAGCCTCTGTGTGGAGGCCCCTGGGCAGCCTCTGTGTGGAGGCCCCTGGGCAGTCTCTGTGTGGAGGCCCCTGGGCAGCCTCTATGTGGAGGCCCCTGGGCAGCCTCTGTGTGGAGGCCCCTGGGCAGCCTCTGTGTGGAGGCCCCTGGGCAGCCTCTGTGTGAAGGCCCCTGGGCAGCCTCTATGTGGAGGCCCCTGGTCAGCCTCTGTGTGGAGGCCCCTGGGCAGCCTCTATGTGGAGGCCCCTGGGCAGCCTCTGTGTGGAGGCCCCTGGGCAGCCTCTGTGTGGAGGCCCCTGGGCAGCCTCTGTGTGGAGGCCCCTGGGCAGCCTCTGTGTGGAGGCCCCTAGGTAGCCTCTGTGTGGAGGCCCCTGGGCAGCCTCTGTGTGGAGGCCCCTGGGCAGCCTCTGTGTGGAGGCCCCTAGGCAGCCTCTGTGTGGAGGCCCCTGGGCAGCCTCTGTGTGGAGGCCCCTGGGCAGCCTCTGTGTGGAGGCCCCTGGGCAGCCTCTGTGTGGAGGCCCCTGGGCAGCCTCTGTGTGGAGGCCCCTGAGCAGCCTCTTGTGTGGGAGACCCTGGGCAGCCTCTGTGTGGAGGCCCCCTGGGCAGTCCTCTGTGTGGAGGCCCCTGGGCAGCCTCTGTGTGGAGGCCCCTGGGCAGCCTCTGTGTGGAGGCCCTGGCAGCCTCTGTGTGGAGGCCCCTGGGCAGCCTCTGTGTGGAGGTCCCCTGGGCAGCCTCTGTGTGGAGGCCCCTAGGCAGCCTCTGTGTGGAGGCCCTGGCCCCTGCATAACAAAATGTTACAAAGTATGGGGTGCCGAGCGAAGCAAGTGCAGCTGGGGGTCCGGGTGATTTTTTGGAAATTTTAGCCTTTTTAGAAGCATTTTGAAGCAATAAACAAAGCTGAATTAAGAAAGTATATTAGCTATAGTATCAATCATTAGGAGCATACGCCGGGGGGCGCGTTGCCTCGCCCACCCTACGACGCCACTCTCGGGGGTCACCACGCGCGAGTTCCCATGCAGGCTCCTTTCCCATACCAAGCAGCTCTCGACAAGAAAAAATCAACTTGCCCCAGCCAGGAGCCTTGTGGGTGCCCCCTTGGCCTCCTCCACGCCGGATTGTCTCTTACAGATACAACCCGATGGGAAGGATCGGTTTCAGGGTTGCGTGCCACAATTTAGGGTACGCCGTATAACAAAAATTCTTTTTCTCAACTTTGGCATGCCAATTTCCTATGCAAAATGAAATTCTAAGACGATTTTATCTGTATCCATTTTTGCATTTGAGTAATTCTTACTATGCAAAATCACACTTTTATATTGCACCCTTATCGAATAATGCTTAAATGAGTACGCAGTGTCCGGTTGGTCCTGTGTATTGCATCATGCACCAATATGAGTTCCAAATGACTAGCGTGGTAAGCTCTTTCTGATCAGCTGGTTCATCAGGCACTACATCACAGTGTCACAGCCTCTACGTTGGCCTAGAACGTGTCCATCATGTCCTTCTTATACCTGAAGCAGGGCATGGTCTCCCGGTGGTGGGCCCGAGCCCGGATGAACCCGTCTCTGGCCTGCTGCCGCAGCCTCTGTCACCTGCTTCACGACTCTTTCGGTGCTCTGAGTGTGGATAGAGAACTCCGGAACCTCGTACGGCTTGACCAGGATCTCCTGGATCTGATCCCCGAACAGTGAACAGGTAAATGCCGGCTCGTGCACCTGGCCAGGCTGCCAGCTGATCAGTGTCTGCAAGCTGGTGGCTGACAAGTTCAGCTTGGGTGTGATGCGAGGTCTTACACTGGTGTCCCCATACTTCTCGCCAGCCCTCTGCTTCAAAATCTGGGTTACGGCGAACCTGCGGTCGTCCTCACTCTGACTCGCCATCAGCGAGAGGAGGACACATTCTGAGTGTGCGAACCATGCTCCTGTCCGCACGTAGAAGGTCACAGCTGTTTGGACCTTCTTGGGCTGCGACCTCATCACTCTGAGCTGCGTGAGGATGTGCTTGGGGCCGTCCTCTAGTCTGTGGTGAACCTTGATGTCGTAGTAGAGTTTGAAGTACACCTGCAGACAGTACTTCACTAGGATTTCCAGGGTGTTCAGTTCTTTGCCAGTCAGTCCATGCATCCGGTCCACATGTACACGAGCGACTGGGCTGTGTTGAGCCATCTGGAGTGGGACACCTTGCCACACTTGATCTCCTGCAGCTCGGACGGGAGAACGCCCCGCTTCACAGCCTGGACCAGCTGGTAGGAGACCTGCTGGTCAGTGGACATGTTGACCAGGATATACTACGGTATCTCTGCGAGATCTTCACCGCCTGGCACTCCTCTGAACTCTGCGTTGTACTGCATCTCATTCACGCTGGACAGCAGACTGCATACTGGACCCGTGAAGCCAGTGTCAGATGAGGTAGGCCCGTCGATGCTGGTGATAAGGTGGCGCAGGGGCAACTCGTTTGTGTGCAACACGCATATACTCCAGAAGAGCTTGCGTCCCAGCATCTTCTCCAAATGGGCGTGAGTACCACCCTTCCACCCCGTGTTGGCCCTAGTTAAGTCACCTTGCAGTACGATCAGTGAGTCGGTGGAGTCGTATGTCACCAGCAGATCATAGAGAGCCTGAGCCACCTTGAACGCAGGCTTCTCAGGTGGCACCGGGTCCTCTGGTACAAAGTGCCAAAGGTACCTTCCAGATGGCTCCTCTGTCACTGACACATGCTCCTCCCTGATCAACCTTGGGTGCAGTTTCCCATAGCTGTCGGGCACCATCGCCCTGGTCTTGTCCTTCCTCCCATCGTAACCCAATCCAACTATTTTGGTACCCTGGTGCTTCCCCTGGTCAAGGTCCCTGGCCGATGCCATGGCATCCTGCCTGGCCCTCCTCAGCTTGTTAGGATCGCAGACCAGGTACGACATGTCTGGAGAGAGGTAGCCGTCAGCGATAAGGTCCTGGAGGAATCCAAAAGCCAAGGCAGCAGCAGCAGTGGGCGGAACGTCGAACCGGATGCTTGGATGCGGAGCTGGACTTCGACCGTACGTGTTTGACCGACTTACGCTGTTTTTTTGTAACTTTTGGAGTTTGGTGATAGGACCTTAGACCTTAAACAGTATCCAGCCCTGAAACCACCTACGTTGGGTAAATAATAACGTGGAAAATCCAGTTGCCAGGAAAAAGTTTTTTTACCCGAAAAACGAGGCGATTTTGTATGAGAAGTGAGCTTTCTGGCGTCTGGCGGACTTAATGTAGGTCTTACGGCAATATCGATGGCATACTTCCGATAGAGTTTTTAGCGCTCTACAACTTTGTCTTCAGTAAAATTTATCGAATCTCTAACTTAAGTGGCTTTTCTGTGAGTTTAAAGATGGTGTATGCTAAGCTATGTTTTGCATATAAATATAAAAGTCCATTTTTGCATAGCAAGAAGTGCTCAAACCAAAAAGTTGAAGAGGACAAACCACCCTTATAATTCAATTTTACATAAGAAAACACCCTGCCAAATTCGAAATAATCTATATTTCACTTTTCATTGGACCTACGGCGTACCCTACGGGCCTCCATGCTTCCCCGAGCTACAGATTAAGCCTTAACACACTTCAACCCATCTGCCACTGCTGAGTATACCTTAATTAGCGTCTAAGTAGGGTATCTGCGCAGCTTAGGTAGACTATGGGTTAATAGCAAGGTGAGTTCACGTTAATTTACTTTATAATTTCAACGGTTGTTGTTATCCATCAGTTGATGGGCGATAATTCCAACAACCACTACACATAGTCAATCAGCCGCGCCGGCAGTCTTCGTTGACGCACAGGCCTCCTGGTAGTCGCCGGAGGCGCTGTAGTGAGCCCGGCCGTGAATGGGACTATCCGTCCGTCTGAGTGTCTGGCGTCGCTGGACAGTGAGTACCGTTGACCTTGAGATGACGTCGGTTACGTAATGACAGCCTGCCGCTGCCTGCCAGCTTGACCAAATACTGTCTGTATGGCCTCGTTTCCACGACCACACCAGCCCTGTCCCACGCACCAGTCGTCGTATCTTGGATAAGCACCTCGTCGCCCACGGCCAGCGGTGACAGCCGTCGAGGCACCCCTCCACGTGATCTTCCCACCTCCGCCTGTGACTGGGCCATGTGTACCTCTCGCTGCCTGAGGGTGCGCCGCCAGTGAATGTCCACCTTGTAGTGTTGGTGGGCAACAGGTATTCCGATCCGTAGCTGTCGCCCCGTGGCCAACTGTGCTGGAGGCTTGTTGATGCCTCGGAAAGGTGTGTTTAGGTACTGGAGAATGGCTTGCGATGTCCTGTTGCAGTCAAGGCTGCCACCACTTCCTGTGTTGTCTCTCAGCATCCTTTTCGCGACCTTAACTGCCGTCTCCGCTCTTCCGTTGGATTGTGGGTAGTAAGCCGAGGACACCCTCACATCCACACCCCACTTCCTGAGGAATTCAGACACCTCGCTGCTGGCCAAGTTGGTGCTCCCATCAGTGGAGAGTTGTTCTGGGGCCCCCCACCTTGTAAAAAACCTCCTGAGATGGATGATAACTTTACTGGAGGTAGTGTCAGCTGGGAAGTGAGCCATTTCGATTAAATTTCATTAAAGCGATATAACCACCAGTTTCCCCCGCCCCCTTTGGGAAATAACCTTGACTTGGCCCCCTTGACTCGCCCGCCGTGTCACAGACAGCCACGGCACACAGGCCGCATTGGTAAGCTACCATCCGCCAACAGCAATGTTTCCAAGTTTAGGTTACATTAGTTATGTAGTTACATTAAATACATTTAGTTACATTAAATAAAGTGGTGGATGGTTATAGGCCTGGCTTCGCGCCTTGGTAGGCCGAGTCAACGGCACATCCACCCTTAGAATTAGATAATTAGATTAGGGAACCCTAACTCGTAAACTTGTATCCAACTTTTTTTTTTTTTTTTTTTTCATTTAATCTAATCATCAATTAAAATCATGGCGGAAGGGGTTAAAGCATTAGCGGCTAAATTAGGATGGCTTACACGAATATATAAAAAGTGTGAGGAAGCTGCTGAGACTATCCCTATTGACTATAATAGTTTAAATACAGGTCTGCTAATGCTAAAAACTAAATGGGATAATTATGAAGAGGCTTACTTTCAATCATTAGAAGCTGGGGATAAAGAATTAATTAATTATGAGACCAAGTATGATCAAGAATGTACAAAATACATGGAAACGGTATTCAAATATGAGAACTTAGTGCGTGATCAGAAACCCACAGCCAAAGCCTCTTTACCCCAACTTAAATTACCAGATTTGTCATTGCCCCATTTTGAAGGGGAAAATTGGTATTCTTTCTGGGATAAATTCAAATTGATTGATGATAGGGCTGATTTAACAGAGGTGCATAAATTCACCTATTTGTTAGGTCAGTTGAGAGGTTCTGCATATCTGCTGGTAAGGGAATTAACAGTAGAAAATGCCAATTATAATGTGGCACTCAAGATTCTTAGAGATAATTATGAAGATAAAGATCAGATAATAAAGATTCTTTTCTGCAAGTTCATGGATCTACTGAGCCCTTCTCACAATCACAGAGAATAGGAAGAGTTCAGAATAACTTTAAATTGCACACTAAGAGCCATTGAAGCTCATAAACCCTTGACAGAGTCAGACTGGATGGTCAGTATCATGATATGGAGAAAACTACCAACCAGGATGCGAGACCGCTTAAATCAGAGGTACAATAGTAATTACTTCACGGTCAAGCAAATAGAGGAAGGATTATTACAAGAGTGCAAACATCTGCAAGGTATTGAGCAGGAACCCCCACAGGGAGATTGAGATAACTAGACCTAAAGGTAATCAGTGATATCAGCCACCTTTAGAGTTTAAAGAGCCCTCATTGGTGGGTAGTTGTCCCGCTCCTACTAAAGTTTCGATGGGAAGAAAACCGGTAGATAAGTTTCAAACTAGACCAGCCGGTAAACCACCACCAAGACCTACTCAAAGAACAGGTGCCATTCCTAAATAGAGGGTTATTACCAGTGAAGTCAGAAAAGAATGTGCTTTCTGCGAGGAAGAACATCCACCCTCCACCTGTAATATATACCCAGATTGTTCCACTAGGCTCAAAATGTTAACCCTTTCACGCACGAAAAGTTTAATAAGTTTTTCCGTCCACTGCGACATCCGTCTTATGCTCCCTAAGGGGCCCCGCGAAATGGCCTGACTGTGCGGCGAATTATTTTTTTATGTTATCAATTTCACCAACGTGTATTCTTTTTTCCTGGTATTATTATATATCATTGGTTTTGCAAGAGAGTATTCTGCCTTATGAAAGAAAAAAATAACAAGAAATGCAAATAAATAGCGGAATTTACCGACTCAGAAAAAATATTGAGTAAAGAGAAATAAGAAATACTTACGTTCACCACTTCGTAGCTCGAAACTTCCTGAGTCAACTTTTTATGGTTTATATGCCAATAAAAGCGAATTTTTATGAGGGTTCCAACGCTACCATTATAATTTTCATATGGCCAGTATGGCCAGCTCGGGACACGTTTTAAAGGGACGACAATTCGCGCGCACAGGCTGCCTGCTGAGTGGAAACTGACACACAAACCCTTATCATTTCACATCCACTCACACGAGAGAGTTGACAATTAGTTTATTTTATGGGTCTAGCTTGGATCTTTGACGCAGAAATTTTGACGCAATTCTGATAAATATTTATTTTTTTGGCGAATTTTTAACAGTTTTTTGACGCAATTCGCGTCAAAAGGTCAGATTGCAGACGGGCCCGTTTTGACGCGATCGCGTCACCGTGCATGAGAGGGTTAATGGACCTGGGAAACTGCCTAACCTGACTTAGTGGTAAACATGCAATACAAGCCTGTCCTATTAGTCTGGGTACTTGTAAGAAGTGTAGAAAATCCATTCATCACATACATAGCCTTATGTCCTAATGGTGATGTGAGAACAGACCCTACGGTCGTTAAAATTGCAGTAACTAATATGAGTAGTTCATCCGCTGTCCCTACGGCAGAATTGAAGGTGAGCCACAATGGTAATTCAGCCATTGTGAAAACAATGTTTGACAGTGATGCACAAAGATAATTTATTAGTGGAGAGATAGTTGATCTATTACAACTACCTATAATTAGCAGGGTGAACTTAGCCATTTCGGGCTTTCTGGCCAACAAAGAAGCTCAAAGTTTTAACATTGTTCGACCACTAGTCCAATTAGGAAATTCTAAATGTAGGGTAGCTGCTGTAGTTAATAACATCGGTATAAATTTAACTGTAAAAGGACTAAAATCTACAGCTAAAATGTTGAAAGAGAAAGGTGTTAGACTAGTTAGAAATACCTTTGAAGATGTTGATGGCCCATACCAATTAATAATAGGCGCTGATTATTTTGGGCGATACCTAAGTAAGGTCATCAAAAAACATAACATTTCTATGTTCACCAGTGCTGGTGGTGAAGTAATAATGGGACCTATCCCACAAATCACTCACCAGCCTGAACAAGAGGAATGCATTCCTAGTCATGCACAACCCTTCTTGGTTGCTAGAATTGGAACTTCATTAGTACCCACTCAAATCAACGAGTTATTGGAAGAAGGGGATATCCCCGTGCATAAATTATGGGATCTAGAAACTATCGGTATCATACCTGAGCAGTTACCTAAAGAGGATCAAAATACTCTAGATCACAATGATCACACTGTCAATTATGTAAATGGTATATATGAAGTAGGACTATCTTGGCAAATAGATGCCCTTGTGTTACCTTCCAATTATCACATAGTTAAGAGCCAATTAAATAGTTCAATAAGAAAACTGAAGAAAAACCAGTCTAAATTGGAGTGCTATGATAAGATAATTCAAGATCAATTAAGGGATGACTTTATCGAAAAACTGGACGGAGCAGTAAATCATAATATAGGACAATATTTACCCCACCATGCAGTGGCCAAAGATTCATCAACCACCCCCATTAGAATAGTTTTCAATTGTAGTTTCAAAACTAAACAAGATGCTAGCTTAAATGACTGCCTTCAGACAGGACCGAATCTCTTGTCTAATCTAGGAGATGTCCAAGTAGAATTCAGAACACATAAATTCGCCTATGTGGCTGACATCTTTAAAGCTTTCCTAAGATTAGGTCTAAGGGAAGAAGACAGAAATTTCACAAAATTCCTATGGCCTGAAAATATATATCAGGAAGATAGCCCCTTAGCCACATATAGGTTTAAGTCAGTTTTATTTGGTTCTTGCTCAAGCCCCTTTTTGCTAAATAAAACATTACAGTACCATTTAAAGGTTTAGATAGCCCAGAATTAGGGAAGAACTTCTATATGGATAATTTGCAGGGGACGATAAATTCAGAGGAAGAACTAATACAAATTTATAACCTGGCTAATAAAGAGTGCAGGAAGGCCAGCCTCCCCTTACAGAGTTGGAATACTAATTCTCCAAGACTAGAAGGGATAATCAGGAAGGTTTTCCTTAATTATACACCACCAGAGGTCCAATCAGTGTTAGGATTATGGTGGAATGTAAAAACTGATGAACTAAGATTAAAGTGTCCAGATTTTTCTGATGTAGTCCTAACAAAGAGAACACTCTTAAGTCAGGTCAGCCAAGTATTTGACCCCTTGGGCATAGTGAGCCCAATAACTATAAGGGGTAAATGTCTAATACAAAAGGCCTGGGGAGAACACCTCGATTGGGATACCCCACTTGATGAGAAATATACAACAGAATGGGAGACGATAAAATCTGAGTTCAATAAAATAAATTAAGTTCACATAAGTAGGAGAATAAATACTGATGGGCGACAATCCCAGCAACTACACATATTTTGTGATGCTTCAAAAAGTGCATACGGTGCAGTAGCTTATCTTAAAGTAATCGTCCAGACCATTTCATCATTCCTGATTTTATGTAGTTAGAGTATAGCCATTATCGAGTGTATCAACAATATCTTGTCGCTTTTTTGCCTCCAGTCAGCCGTTTTTTAATAATCCGCAATCAAAATCTGTAAATTCCCCTAGCTTCGAAAACGCTGCTGGCAACTGGCAGACGATGCGCCACGGCTCGGTGGCGCATCAGGAGGAAGGCCTCCTCTCCCCGCGCTGATCAGAAGCACGTAAACACAAGAGATAAATATAGTACTTGAAGATTTTTGGGTGTTTCTGATAGATTTTTTTTGCGATATGCCACATGCATGCATCCTTTATGGGTGCAGCAAGACAGCTGTGCCTTTCGAGAAAAGTTTGCACACGTTTCCGACTGATACGACAACGTTAAATGTGTTGAAAAAATTAGTGCGGCGGACTAGGGCAGATTGGAACGGAAAGTTGAAATTTGCAAGGATTTGTAGTGATACACTCACCACACACACACACACACACACACACACACACACACACACACACACACACACACACACACACTCACCACACACACTCACACACACACTCACTCACTCACTCACCGGATGCTGTTGTGTTGCTGTGTGTTACCACCATCACTATCACCAATTGTTGTGTGTAAGGGGGTTTTTGTGTAAGGGGTTGTTGTGTGTAAGGGGTTGTTGTGTGTAAGGGGTTGTTGTGTGTAAGGGGTTGTTGTGTGTAAGGGGTTGTTGTGTGTAAGGGGTTGTTGTGTGTAAGGGGTTGTTGTGTGTAAGGGGTTGTTGTGTGTAAGGGGTTGCTGTGTGTAAGGGGGGTTTGTGTGTGTTAGGGGTTGTTGTGTGTAAGGGGTTGTTGTGTGTAAGGGGTTGTTGTGTGTAAGGGGTTGTTGTGTGTAAGGGGTTGTTGTGTGTAAGGGGTTGCTGTGTGTAAGGGGTTGCTGTGTGTTAGGGGTTGTTGTGTGTAAGGGGTTGTTGTGTGTAAGGGGTTGTTGTGTGTAAGGGGGTTGTTGTGTGTAAGGGGTTGTTGTGTGTAAGGGGGTTGTTGTGTGTAAGGGGTTGTTGTTGCCGCTAACATCTGTTCGTCCGCCTCGTATTCTGGTTCAAACATATAGGGTTGGGCTCCCATCACAATCTGAGTTTCATTTTCCTCATAGTATACGCGAGCAGCGTCATTTATTTCGGTCTCAGATTGAGCATCGTACTCTACATCTGTCACAGCGACAGACTCACTGTCTGACACCGAAGTACAATCGCTCATCATAACATTTGCCGACAGGTGTCAGACATATGTTTACATTGGAGCGTTCCTCCTCTGACGTCATCAATAACATTCGTAGCCCTGTTGGAGGGAAGATTTATTTTTTCGCGCGCTTTTTACAAAAGTCGTGTTTTTACGGAAATAAGGCCTGGCAATCAATTATTTTTGGTGGATTAGGTGTTTTGAATGTGCATTCAACATAATTAGACAAAATAAAATGGGTCCGAACGATTACTTTAAAGCAGGAGAGGAATTTAATTTAATTATGTCTAAGGCTCGGGTTGCCCCAATTAAGCCTAGAACCTGGCCTCAAATGGAGCTGACTGCATTAGAATTTAGCACTAAATTAGCACAATATCTAAGTAATTTATTACAAATTGGTGAGGTATATCTGTGGACCGATAGTGAAATTTGCCTACACTGGTTAGTGAAACATAACACAAAAATCCCTTATGTCAGGAATCGTGTTGGTAAGATAAATGACTTAGGTTCCACATATCACTATAATCATGTTGCTACCAAGGAAAACCCAGCTGATATTCTGTCCAGAGGAACAACTATCCTTAAATTAAATACAGGATTATGGTTTAAAGGTCATACCTGGCTGAAAAATAATAATGAATGGCCTAATCAAAAGGTCTATAGTAAGTCAGACATATCAGAAGATATAATTATGGAACCTATATTGATCCCAGATCCTGTTATGGATATAAAAAGGTTTTCCTTATTATGCAAACTATTAAAGACTACTAAATTGGTCTTCAAATTCGTAAAGAGGGATAGTTCTGATCCTTTGAAGTTTTGAGTTAGAACAATACAAAAGCAGGAATTTCCTGAGGAATATCAGCTCTTAGCCTCGGCCAGCCCACGTAGGAACAAACTTATCAAATCATTAGGTCTGTACCTAGATAATGAGGGCATCATTAGATGTCGAGGAAGAATTTGGAATGCTGATCTTCCCGATAAAACCTGCAATCCCATGCTAATTCCCAAACGTCATCATCTTACTAAATTGCTAGTGGATGAATCTCATGGGAACTCGTTACATGGCTGACACATTAGCCTATCTCACGAGGGAATTTTGGATACCGCAGGGTAGGCAGGCAGTTAAATACTACCTCAAATCTTGTGTCAAATGCAAGAGATATGAGGGAAGACTAATTACCTATCCCGGGCCCCCTGAACTCCCCGTGGATCGAGTACAATTATTAAAATCATTTGAGGTAGCTGGTGTCGACTATACTGGGGCAATAATAATTACAGGAGATAATGCTCCCCCCAAGAAAGTATATGTCTGCTTATTCACTTGCACCTCTACAAGGCTGTTCATTTAGAAATAGCTGATGATTTAATTAAGTGCCGAAACCTTTATTCAAGTGCTCCGGCGGTTTGTGGCTCGGCGGTCATGTCCTCGGCGATTGATTAGTGATAATGCTACTAACTTCGTAGGAGCCTCCCTCATATTGTTAGAAATATTAAATCATCCATCTGTACAAAAATCTCGAGTTAAGGAAATGAAATGCTCATGCACCTTTACTACACCTAGAGCTCCTTGGCAAAATGGTTTCACAGAGAGAATGATTGGCATAGTTAAGTCTTGTCTTAGGAAAACTCTCCACAAGACAAAGATAGGTCTAGAAGACCTGAAAACCATAGTGACTTGAGATTGAGAACCGTATCAATAACCGACCCTTAACCTACTTAGATGATTCATCAGTAAATATAGCTCTTACTCCCTCACATTTAATTTAATGGGAGAAGACTGGAACCCTTTCCTTTAATAGAAACAAGGGAAGATATACAAGATCCTACAATAAATGACCCGGCTCAACATCTCCGGGAAGGTTATCACACCTTAAGTAAAATTTAAGGTCATGGGATAAGCATTGGAGTGCAGATTATTTATACGGGGTTCAGACCACGTATTTGCTACGTGCGTCTTGCCAACGTGACGTCATCGTGACGTCACCGTGAAGTCACTTCCTGCTTGTGTGACCTTGAAAGACGTGCGTCTCGAAGCAAAAGAATTGGAGCCTCCAGGGGCTACATTCAGAGAGGCTAACTTCCGGTCTTCACGACCTAGCGACTTCCAACAGCTGTTTTGGGCAACTTTTGGCATTCTGCGGGCAGATTGATGACGTACTTAAAGACGTTGAGCTGTCAAAACCAGGCAACTGCCTCCAGGCAGTTGTAGAGCACGCAATATACATAAAAATACTCATAAATTGAGTATATATGATGTTTTCTGACTCAAGAACTGAACAGGGCAAGTATACAAATGAAATTAGGCCTTAAAACTATCTCCTACACTCGTGGTGAGTTTATTATGGGGTGATGGGCCGATTGGTGAACGGCGGCACCTCACCGAGACCCTGACCGAGCCCACCTCGCTTCACCACCCCGGCTGCCAGTAATCAGCTGCCACTAACCGCCACTCATCAGACTGGAGGTATAATGGCTCCCTTTTCCTTAATAAAACCCCAAGCCCTTGTCCATCCAGCCGTGATGGGTATCTCCTTCTCCTTCTCCTCCTAGCCTTTTCTTGTAGCAGTTGGTGGTAGTTGTGGTAGTGGCAGCGGTGATAGTGGTAGTGGTGGCAGCAGTAATAAAATATAAGCCGTGTAACACACATTTCAGCAAGTGTTATTGGAGTGGTCTTCGTACTAAGACGATGCTTGGACGACAAAAACACGGCTTATATTTTATTACTGCTGCTTCTGCTGCTGCTATTGCTGCTGCTGCTGCTACTGCAACTGCTGCCGGCTGCTGTGGGAAGGGGTTGGGAGGAGGAAGAGGGGGAGGAGAAGGAGAGGGAGAAGCTAGGAGGTGGAGGAGGAGGAGGAGGAGGAGGAAGAAGTACCTTTTCTTATAGCAGTTGGTGGTGGTTGTAGTGGTGGCAGCAGTAATAAAATATAAGCCGTGTAACACACATTTCAGCAAATGTTATTGGAGTAGTCTTCGTATAAGAAAAGGTTAGGAGGAGGAAGAGGAGGAGGAGAAGCTAGGAGGTGGAGGAGGAGGAGGAGGAAGAAGGGTGGAGCATTTTGGTGTGGATGATGAATTTGTTTATAAACACAGCTGAGAGCGCGGAAGCCTTGTGATTGGCTGAAACTTTTTGAGAAATACTATGTGATTCGCTGGCGAGGCTGTGACGTAATTGTACTCGCTCAGCCAATCAGCTATCGAAGCCCATAGTGACACCGTAGCGCCACTCCCATATCTCGTACCAAAATCCCCGCGACTTCCGGGTTGTACACATAGAGGAAGTTAGTTAAGCTAAACACCGTGCCCTTTAACTCTCTCTGAATGTCTGCCCTGATCTTTTGGCGGGCTGCGTGAGCGGTGGTGCCACAATTTATAGAACATTATGCGTAACTAAGTTTTGCAATATCAAAATAATGCTGTTTCCAAGGTCTGATTTAAAATATATTTATTATCAGTGATTCTGGAAGACAATATTAGTAATGGAAGACATACATGATGTGAAAATATTGTGCCCCGCTGCTTAAAGATCGGAACAGCGGCACCGCTGCTTGAATGTAAGCTCCACCAACACCACTACCTCTGTGTATTTTAATGCGTTATTTCTCGTGTTCTCTAGTTGAACTAGTTCTAGCCCTCTCACGTGCCCCTCAAGTAGCTATTATATACCATCCTTCCTACAGCATCACGCTACGCCACCAACACCCTCTATAGGCCGTGCAATAGGTAGTAATTATTAGTGACTTGAAAAATAGCTCACGACTGCGATTATGTGGCAACACCTGTGAACCCCGCTATACAGAATCCACTTGTAACCTTTGCAATAGCGCTGTTGTCAGGAATTATAGCGCTATATAGGTAGGGCAGGGAGTGAAGGGGGATATAGTGAAGGGAGTAATAGGTGTGTCATGGGGTACAAAAGGGAGGAAGTAAGGAAAGCAAGGAGGTTTTATACTGCAATGTTTTCTGATAAGAGCGAGCGGGAGTGATCGACCAGTGAGACGAGGTAACGTCATCGTGACGTCACGGTGACGTCACGATAACAAGACGCACGTAGCAAATACGTGAAGTGTGAACCGGGCCTTACTGAGTCGAAGGCCCGGTTCACACTTCACGTATTTGCTACGTGCGTCTTGTTATCGTGACGTCACCGTGACGTCACGATGACGTTACCTCGTCTCACTGGTCACTCCCGCTCGCTCTTATCAGAAAAAATTGCAGTATAAAACCGCCTTGCTTTCCTTACTTCCTCCCTTTTGTACCCCATGAGACACCTATTACTCCCTTCACTCCCTGCCCTACTTATATAGCGCTATAATCCCTGACAACAGCGCTATTGCAAAGGTTACAATTGTGGATTATGTATAGCGGGGTCCACAGGTGTTGCCACATATCGCAGTCATGACGCTATTTTTCAAGTCACTAATAATTACTACCTATTGCATGGCCTGTAGGTGGCGTAGCGTGATGCTGTAGGAAGGATGGTATATAGTAGCTATTAGAGGGGCACGTGAGAGGTGTAGCACTAGAGAACACGAGAAATAACGCAGGAAAATATACCAGAGGTACTGGTGTTGGTGGAGCTTACAATCAAGCAGCGTTGCCGCTGTTCCGATCTTCAAGCAGCGGGACACAATATTTTCACATCATGTATGTCTTCCATTACTAATATTGTCTTCCAGAATCACTGATAATAAATATATTTTAAATCAGACCTTGGAAACAGCATTATTTTGATATTGCAAAACTTAGTTACGTATAATGTTCTATAAATTGTGGCACCACAGCTCACGCAGCCCGCCAAAAGATTCGGAGTCTCCAATTCTTTTGCCTCCAGATGCACGTCTTTCAAGGTCACACACGCAGGAAGTGACGTCACGATGACGTCACGTTGACAAGACGCATGTAGCAAATACGTGGAGCCTGAACCCCACGTAAGGGAAAAGTTTTATGGGGCTCAACAGCCAGAAAATCAAAGTCCAATTAAAGTAGGAGATATAGTAATCCTTAGGGGAGATATCCCTCGTTCACAATGACCTCTAGGAAAAACAGCAAAATTGCATACTGATGGAAAGGGGATTGTGAGATCAGTGGAGTTACTAGTGAGAGGACAACGATATGTGCGGACGGTAAATAATTTGATTCCCCTAGAAAAGGAGGACTCTAAGTCTGCGTCTTGGCAGGCCAACTTAGGCGACTCCCGACTTCGGAGGCAAGCTGCTTTAAAGTGTAAAACCACTTGGAGAAACCTCATAAAAAGGGGTCAAATTACCTGAAGCAAACCTTCATTTTTCGCCGGCCCCCAGTTGTGGAAATTATCCACTAAAACCGCTCTCTAATCGGGAGAATGGTATGGTGGGATACCCACTCATCTCATGAATTTTACTCATGAGATGAGAAAATTCCACCTATTATATATTATTATAGAATTGGGTGTAAATTAAGATACATTAAATATAGTAATATAATTCTGGTGGTAATAACTAGTACCACAATTAATCAAAGGGTTAACATAATATAAGAGTTGTGAGGAAAATATTGGAACCTCCACGTGTAGGAGGAAATATTATTGGAACCTCCACGTGTATAGCTCCAGTTGACTTGATAAGGGTTCTCGGTCAAGACAGCATTCACGCATTAGACCCTACACGATTAAGGTGTAATACTCTCTTGATTATACACTTAAGGTGTAGTCACGCTCATCATATTACTATGAGTGAGCCAGCATAACCGATCAATCAGTTAAACCAAGGACGAAGTGGTAAAAACACCAGAACAGGGCCGCGCCAGGAACTGTGGAAAGCTACCCTTGGCACCACCAACTCGGCCTACCACCATCACCGCCATTACGTGCACCTACCACAATTACCAGCGCCCTACAGCGACTACCACCACTCCTTCAAATAATAATCAAGCCTTCAAATCATCAACCCATCTACTACTGCTCAGTATACCTTAGTTAGCGTCTAAATAGGGTATCATTGCAGTCTAGGTAGTTCTTGGGTTAATAGCAAGGTGAGTTCACATCATTTATTATTATAATTTCTACACCTATGTTTAGTGTCATAGCTGTCACTTGCTCAGCTTCACTTAATCACAGCCCATCCAATATCATCCAGTTATACACAAAAAATAGGGATGTTATCCTAAACATTTCATCCTTGCAGCCTTTAATTCTTCCTGATTTCTCCTCCATCTGGTATAGTAAGGACCTTAAACCATCTACTTATAATTTCCTCTATTCCTAATGTTTGTCTAAGCAGGCGTGTATAGGCATGCATACCTATAGCGTTCAAGTTACATACATTCAGAGATACGTACAAACTTGTGAGTACTTATAACTATGTAGTGGTTTTCATGTATATTTCATCCCCCCAACATGTCTCAGAAGCATTAGAGTGTAGCCAGTCAGTCAGTCCATGGAGATGGTAATAGTAAGAACCATTGACACCACATATATACCATTTAAGCTGATACAATATAGGTACTGTTGAGTAATATTGGGCTATAAGCTGTACAGTATTTTTTTTCTTTTTACAGTGTTGTGTGTAGTGTTCAGTATTGACAAGAGTAATGCTGGACTAACTTTTGTACTTTTCAAGTTCAGTACAAACCCCACGAACGTACGTATAAGTATGGGAGCTCCTGTATTTGCCTCAATTATTACTTTTGTTCAGGTGTAACAACTCCAACTGTTATTAATTCTACTCATGGTGCTTTATCTATAACTATAGGGGGCTACTCGCGAGGTTTCTCATATCAAAGTGATGTTGGTATGAAGAAATCATTTTGATCCAAACTTAGTGTGTCGCGAGTACGGTCGAATACGATCTAAAACTTGAACTCGAGTTGGGAGATTGGGTGGCACCCAGCGGAAGCCTTTTGTCCGGCGCCATATGTAAACAAACCCTTTTGCCTCATCCAGCTGATAATGACTTCGCCATGACAGCGGTCTCTTTAATACCGAAACATACCGAAATAACCCTGAAAACATACCGAAATATATAAAAAAGATACAGAAAGACGCATTTCTATGTATGTATTATGTCTCAATACCAAAATATGGTATAAAGAGTATACTGTACATATATTTCAAAAACGTATTTTGGTGTATTTCGGTATTAACTCTTAATACCGAAATACATCCAAACACATACCCAAATATACCGTATGTGGTATATATTTCGGTGTATTTCGGTAGACACTCTCATGGCAGCACACGGCTTGGTAAAAATGGACGAGGACTGCGCGCTCATTTTCTGAGATACTGACTAGGTTTTCCTTGCATAAAAGTAGTACTTTTTCTGATGGAGGTATTTTAATGGGAAATATTCCGCAGAAGTTGGCGGCGCCAACCACCCGGGCAATCGCGCACTATCAAATTAGTTTTTTTTAACCTAAATAGCTCAACAAAACCTAACCCAAAACTACCTTAAGCCTAACATAACCTAAACCAAACCTTAACATGTAACCTAAATCTAACCTAACCAAAACTAAACGTAACTTAACTCAGCAATTATTATATAAAAATAAGTTATATTTTTGGTTTCCGGAAGTGAATAACTATTGCACAATATACTAAACCGAAAATAATAGAGAAAAAGTAAGCTGTGAGGCCTGTAAAGTCTGTGCTGACGGCGGTAGCGACCGCGCAGTTCTCGTCCATTATAATAACCCACGGCGATGGGACATGAGGAGGCATTTTGATGGCCACGTGACAGTTCAAATAAGTTTATTTACATTAATGATAGGATTTCCAGGGTCTTCCCATGATAATCAGAGTGTTCACTTTATAAAGTTACCATTCCCAATTAAGTTCCCTGACGAGGAAGTGACTCATCTTAGGGAAGGACTGCACACAGAAATAAGTGAATGAAGTTGGGGAGGCACTTGTGTCGCAGTGGAATCATAGCAGAGGATAAAGGGAAACATGGCCTAAGAAACAAGTACTTTATTCCAATTTAGTTTTGGCCCGTGGGCATCTTCAGAGGAATTTGGGTCACAGGCAAATCTGCTCTATGGGGATCCAGGAGATCCATTGCCTGTTACGGATAAAGCTGATTGGTCTGCGATCCTGCCGCCCATCGTACTCCCTGATTGGCGAGAAGTATTCAAGTGTTATGTCTTATACAAATAGGGATAACTATTCATTCATTCACTAACCTAACCTTGACATTTGTCACCTAACCTAACCTTACTAAGCATTGCAAGCTATTGATGGTATTTAATCTCTAAATGCAGAAACACGGGTAAAAGATGATTACATGTAAATATTGGGTCCTGTAATATCAAGATCAGTAATTGGAACTGTCGCCGAAAATAGGAACATTGCCGGACGTGAAAAATTGGTTAAATTTGTACTTTCAACCAGTAATTGAGTATGAGGTCAAAATTACTCTTTTCCCATGTATGATGTGTTAAGACTGATGGGCACATTAAAAAATTCGGAAATGCCTTATTTTGCAGTTATCTCCCCCTTCATAACAAACCTGGGGACCCGTCGGGTAGCAGTTTTGGGCGGGGAAAATGGCAACTAGTAGTTTTGTACTGATAGTATTGTAATGCCCGTTATTCGGAAGAGATAGGATGGGAATTCTTATCATATAATTCCCGGGGTAGTCCCGTAAGCAATTCAATCTTTTAGTTTTCTCGTGTAATTTATCTTCCTTCCTTCATTCTCCCTTCTATCTTCCTTCCTTCCTTTCACCCCCCCCCCCCCCCGACATTCCGGATACGAGTCAAAATTCGTGGGACACTTATTTCGCGATCATTGATAACTAAAGGATTCAAAGCTTTTCATCCTCCCCTCACCCTCCTATCAGATCAAGGAACTCTCCTAGATTCTTAATGTCCTTCAAACTAGACACAATAGTGACAGATCACGTTCATAAATGGATGTGTTAGTCGAGTTATTTGCTAACTTAAAAGTCGACCAAATTTATGGTTCGACTCCACTACCTCGTCTCTCAACAAAACGCGTTCGTATGCTTGAAACAAAACCCAATAACACTTTCCCTGGATATTAGAGTAAAAATATTAAATTCTTCTATATCAAAGTAACAGAACTGTATTATAGGCAGCCCTTTCATAGTTACACTTGTTTCATTAGTTAATTAGTCATTTAGGGTCTATAAGCTCTTCAGGAGAGGCCAATATCATAGAATTCGAACATTCCTTTTCATCCCAACTTCACCTTAGCTACCAAGAGGAGTCAGTCGTCTCTACACTTCATTGTAGGTAAGACCTCGGCACCTCGCTCCTGTTTCCCCCCTTCCTTGTTATATTATATCTATCTATATTTCTATATATATATATAGGTACAGTTCAGTTTCACTAACGCATAGAAGGCCTGCCCCATCCTTATAAGTGTTATTAACGCGAGTCGTCTCTACACTTCATTGTAGGCTTCGACGGGAGTCTCTCGCTACTTCCTCTCCAGAAACCAGGCCACATGGTACAGTGAATCCCACACAACCCATTCCTCTCACATTCTCTCTATATATTCCATGTATACCTAGTGTCATTGTACGACTAGGTGGTAGTTCTAAGATGATTCTGTGGGGTTATGCTCTAAAATTTCCCCACAAAAAAAAAAAAATAAAATTGTAAAATTAAAAAATAAATTTTCAAAAATTTTTTCCCCCTTTTCTAAAACCCCTTATTTTTAGGTAAAATGGGGCTTCACCTTGTTTTTTTAAAAAAGGTTTCACAAAATTTAAACAAAACCAAAGGCAAGCCCCTCCCAAAATTAATCACACCCACCCCAAATTTTAATTTAAAAACCCCAAAAAAAAAAAGGGATTTACCCCCAAAACCCCTTTTCATCCTTGCCCCTTTTTAATTTTTCCTTCCTGTTTTTCTCCCCCCATCTGGTAAAAGAAAGGGCCCTTAAAACCCAATCTCTTAAAATTTTTCCTCTATTCCTAATTTTTTGTCAAAGGGGCGGGGCCGTGAAATAGGAATGAAATCCCTTTATAGCCTTTTAAAATTTAAACTTTCCCAAATTCAGAGAAAAAGTACAAACTTGTAAAGTATTTTTAAAAAACTATGTAGGGGTTTTTCATGAAATATTTCACCCCCCCCAAACATGCCCCTCAAAGAAATTAATTGTGGGCCCAGTCAGCCCAGCCCAAATGGAGAGGTAATAGTAAAAACCATTAAACCCAAAAATATATACCTTTTAAAGTTTGATACAATAGGTACTGTTGGGGAAAATATTGGGCTATAAGCTGTACGTTTTTTTTTTTCTTTTTACAGTGTTGTGTGTATTTTTCAGTATTGACAAAGTATGCTGGACAAAACTTTTGAAACTTTTAAAGTTCAGTAAAAACCCCACAAAACGTACGAAATAAAAATGGGACTCCTGAAATTTGCCTAAATTATTACTTTTTTCGGTGTAAAAACCCCCAAACTTTTTATTAATTCTACTCATGGTGTTTTTATCTATAACTATAGGGGGCTACTCGCGGGGTTTTTTCTCATATAAAATTTGGATGTTGGTATGAAGAAACCCTTTTTGATCCAAACTTAGTGGTGCCCGCGAGAAACGGTCGAATACGATCTAAAACTTAAACTCGATTTGGGGAAATTTGGGGTGGCACCCAGGGGAAACCCTTTTTGGGGTCCGGGGGCCATATGTAAAAAAACCCTTTTGCCCCCCACCCCAGCTGATAATGCCCTTCCCCATGCCCGGGGCCCTTTTTAAATCCAAAACATACCGAAAAAAACCCTGAAAACATACCAAAATATATAAAAAAAAATACGAAAGACGCTTTTTCTATGTATGTTTTGTCTAAATCCCAAAAAAAGGGTATAAAGAGTATACTGAAACATAATTCAAAAAACGTTTTTTGGTGTATTTCGTATTAACTCTTATACCGAAATACATCCAAACACATACCCAAATATACCGTATGTGGTTATATTTCGGTGTTTTTTGGGTAGAAAAACCCCCTGGCAGCACAAAACTTGGTAAAAAGGGACGGGGAAACTGCGCGCTCTTTTTTTTAGATACTGACTGGGTTTTTCCCTTTGCATAAAATTATACTTTTTTCTGATGGAGGTTTTTTAAGGGGAAATTTCCGCAGAATTGGGCCCCAACCCCCCCCGGGGCAATCGCGCACCACCCAAAATTATTTTTTTTTTAAACCCCTAAATAGCTCAACAAAACCAAACCCCAAAACTACCCTTAACCCAAAACAAAACCCTAAACCAAACCTTAAAAAATACCTAAATCTAACCTAAACCAAAACAAAAACGTCCCCTTAACTCAGAAATTATTATAAAAAAATGTTATATTTTTTGGGTTTCCGGAAGTGAATAACTTTTGCACAATATACAAAACCCGAAAAAAATAAAAAAAACGTAAGGGGTGAGGCCTGAAAAATTTCTGTGCTGACCGGTAGCGACCGCCGGGTTCTCGTCCATTATAATAACCCAGGGCGATGAGACATGATGGGGCCCCTTTTGAGGGCCCCCGTAAACTTTTCAAAAAAAGGGTTTTTTTAAACTTTAAAATGATGGATTTCCAGGGTCTTCCCTTTATAATCAGATTTTTTCATTTTTATAAAGTTACCTTCCCCAAAATTAAGTTCCCTGACGAGGAAGTAACTCTCTTAGGGAAGGACTGCACACAGAAATAAGTAATGAATTTTGGGGGGGAAATTTTGTGTCGCAGTGGAATCATAGCAGAGGAAAAAGGGAAACAGGGGCCTAAGAAACAAGTACTTTAAATTCCCCTTTAGTTTTGGTCCGGGGGGAAATTTTTCAGGGAATTTTGGGGGTCACGGGCAAATCTGCTCTTTGGGGATCCAGGGTTTCCCATTGCCTGTTCGGAAAAACCCGGTTTTGGTCCTGCGACCGGGCCGCCCATCTTTTTTATTTCCCTGTTTGGGGCGAGAAGTTTAAAGGTTTATGTCTTTAAAAATGGGGGATAACTTTTTCATTCTTAAACTAACCAACCTTGACTTTTTGTAAACCAAAACCAAACCCTTTTACTAACTTGCAAGCTATTAAATTGGTTTTTAAATTTTCAAAAATGCAGAAACACGGGAAAAGATGTTACATGTAAATTTTTGGGGTCCTGTAATATCAAATCAGTATTTTGGAAACTTTTCGCCCGAAAATAGGAACATTGCCGGACGGGGGAAAAATTTTTTTTAAAATTTTGGGAAATTTTTAAAACCAGAATTGATTTGAGGTAAAAATTACTTTTTTCCCCCCATGTATTTGATGTTTTTAAGAACTGATGGGCACAAAAACAAATTGGGAAAATGCCTTATTTTTTGCTTTTTTTATCTCCCCCCCCCTTCTTTAAAACAAACCGGGGGGACCCGTCGGGAACGGGGGGGTTTTGGGGGGGGGAAAATGGCAACTATTAGTTTTGTACTATAGTATTTTTAATGCCCGTTATTCGGAAGAATTGGGAATGGGAATTTTTTATATATAATTCCCGGGGAAACCCCTTTAAGAAATTAAATCTTTTATTTTTTCTCGTCTAATTTATTTTTCCTTCCTTCATTCTCCCCTTCTATTTTCCCTTTCCCTTTCCCTTTTCCCCCCCCCCCCCCCCCCCCCCCCACTTTCCCGGATACGATTCAAAATTCGGGGGGAACACTTATTTCGGCATCATTGATAACAAAGGATTAAAAGCTTTTCATCCTCCCCTCACCCCTCCTATCAATCAAAAAATTTCTCCTAGATTTTTAAAGCCCTTTAAAACTAGACACAATATGACGGGATCACTTTTCAAAAATGGATGTTTTTTAGTCGAGTTATTTGCAAAATTAAAAAGGGTCAAAACCAAAAATTTATGGTTCGACTCCACTCCCTCGTCTCTCAACAAAACGCGTTCGAAATGCTTGAAAAAACCCCCAAATAACCCTTTTCCCTGGATATTGAGTAAAAAAAATTAAATTCTTCTATATAAAAGAAACAAACTTTTTAAATAGGCAGCCCTTTCATATTTTACACTTTTTTTTCATTATTTTAATTGGGTCTTTAGGGTCTAAACTCTTCAGGAGGGCCAAAAACCCATAGAATTCGAACTTTCCCCTTTTCATCCCAAATTTTCACCTTACTACCAAGAGGAGTCAGTCGCCCCTCTACACTTCATTGAAAGGTAAAAAACCCCCCGGCCCTCGCTCCTGTTTTTCCCCCCCTTTCCTTGTTTATTATATCTATCTATATTTCTATATATATATATGGGACAGTTCATTTTCCCAAAACGCATAGAAGGCCTGCCCCATCCTTATAATTTGTTTTTAAAACGCGAGTCTTTCTCTACATTTCTTTTGTAGGCTTCGACGGGAGTCTCTCGCTACTTCCTCTCCAAAAAACCGGGGGCCACAGGGAAAACAGTGAATCCCCACCCCAAACCCCCTTCCCCCTCACTTTTCTCTCCTAAAATAAAATTCCATGTATACCTATAGTGCTCATTTGATAGGGGAACATAGGTTTTTATTTCTAAGAATGATTCTGTGGGGAGATTATCCCTCTAAAGAGTTTCCCCCGTTCCCAGATTAGAGTTATGTATTTTCCCCAAATCTCAAACAGAAAAAAGGTTTCATGGTAAATAAATGGGAAATATGTTTAAAATATAGTTCTTGTTTTTTATTGAAAAAACCCCAGGTGACTATTCCGCGTGTTTGGGATAATATTTTCCCCACACTTCCAAAAGAGTTTTTCAGCCTTACTGGGTATAATCTATATTTTCTCCCCGACAAAACCCATTAATTTTCTGTATATTCAACGTGCTCAGGGATTAAACCAGAGATTTTAACTCGTTTGAGCTGGGGGAAACATTTCCCCCTTAAAACTCTACCCTTTCCCCTTCCCCTTTAAACTCCTCCCCCCTTTTCCCCCTTTAAAATTTCACCCCCAATTTCAGTACTTTTCCGAACCCGGGAAGTTCTACTATAATCAAATAGGGAAAGCCCAAAAGCCCCAATTTTTCAATTCTCAATTCGGGTTTTGTAATCATTAAAAAATCATAATCTTTAAATTTCATTCAGACAACAAGGCACCAGGTAAAACTTCTTCATAGAATTCTGGCAACACCTGTGACTAAAGCGGGGGAATGTTTTTCCTACAAATAACACAACAAATCTCCCCCTTTGGGGGAAAAGGGTGCTAAATAGTCAAAAAATTCGGAAAACATGTAAAAAATCACTCATTTTTTAGGACGTAAATTTCCCCAAAAATCTTTAGATTCCCAGGAACTAAAATTGGGATTTCAGAGCTTGGGGAATGAAGGGAAAATTCCTTTTTTTCAGATAAAGAAAAATGTTCCTGGAAATGGCCACATTATCTGGGGCTTTTTTGTGGTTAGGTAGCAATGTATTAAACGTAGCAGGGATCCCGGCTCTCTTGTTTTACCCAAATAAAAAAAATTTAAACGGGGCCAATAGAGAGGAATTGTTAGGCGGTAGTGGGGGCCTCTGCTTTAAAGAACCATGCTTTTTAATTAAAGAAAGAAAACCACATCTATTAGCCCAGGGAAAAACCCGAGTGTCTTTCTATTGACCGAGGGAAACCCACGGGAATCGATTCCCTACCTGGTCTAAAAGGGGGTGTTTTTTCCAGCGTCAGCATAAATTTTTGTGAAGTTTCCAAAAATTCCCCCGGGGATAAAACCCAAAGGAAAGGGAGGGGGAGGAGCAGGCAAAAGAAAAAAAAGAGGGGTTAAAAGATTTAGTGGAAGAAAAAAGAGTTTCGAAAAATAAAGGGGAAATTGAATTATGGTCCAGGAAAAGAAAACGGCCCTTTTTTCCCCATGCCCTTTAAATTATCCCCGGAAAAGCGTGAAAGAGGAAAAATCAAACAAACCCCTTTCCCTTCCCTTTTAAATTTAACCCAGGGATAGCGTGAAAGAGGAAAATCAAACAAACCCCTTTCCATGCCCCTCAATTACCCAAAGGATAGGGGTGAAAGGGGAAAATAAAAAGGGACCCTTTCCTCCCCCTCAATTACCACGGATACGTGAAAGATTATTTAAATAAAAACCTCGAGATTTTTCCAGTTTTAGATTTAAAATAAAACTAGGGGGGCCTTTTAAACCGAAACGGCCCCCCTCCAAATGTTTTTTTTGAATTAAAAAAAACAATGTAGCCCCAAGCGACGCAACCAACGCATCCAAATTGAAAAAGGGAATGTGTTCAAACCCCTCAATCTTAATTCAAAGCTATCAAACAAACCATAAAGTGGACTTGGCAAAACATTTAAAAAAATTTTTCCCCCGGACCGAGTTCACCCCCCCGAAGTGGTGTTGAAAAAGGACCCCGGGCAGGCGGGTGGAGACAATGATTTAAACGACGGGGGGGAATCCCCTAAAGGGTTTTCCCACAAAATCTTTTTTATTTGCCAACATGCGGGGGATTGCGAAAAAAACCCCCCAAATAAAAAAAATTCCCCCCCGACCTTTATAAGAAAATAAAGAAAAAAATTTTGGGGAAAACGGCCTATCTTCTCGTCGCGAGAAAAACAAAAGGGTTTCCCTTTAAATAAAGGATTTTCCCCTTTAAAAAAAATTCATAGACCGCCCTCGAGCCCCGAACGCCAACTGCTCAAAAGAGAGCCCCACTCCAAAGGTTAATATATCCCACACAAAACCAAAAAGGGAAAAATTGCAAAGACAAAAAAAGGAAAAAAATAGTTCCATACATTTAAAAAACTCCGAGCCCAAACCAAAGACTTAGTAGAAAGTCTGGGAACAAAAAATCCAAGAACAAAAAGGCCTTTTTGGCCCAAGTAAAACGGGGAAAATCATCCTCCCACCGAGTATTTTCACGGGGGGGGGGGGGGGAAAAAAACCATTCCCCTCAAAGTTTTTTGCGCTTATTGCCCAAACACAAACGAAATTAACCTTCCGGAGTGCTGGAAAAAACCTCCCTAGGTCTTGTTTCGACTGTCGAAAACCCTTTTTTCCCGGGAGGGGAGATCGAAATTGTCCTGGGCGGGGCCCAGGCAAAAGTCCTCAACATCCAAGTCAAACTCAAAACCCAAACCCAATTATCATGACTAGAACGGTGACGATATTTTCACCCACTATCCCGTGAATAAAAAGGGGGAAAATTTAACAGAAGCGATGGGTAGACACAGGGATTGGTTTATTTTTAAATCAAAATTGTACAGCCAAAAAACGGATCGGGGGGGAAATAAATAAACGAGGGGAATCCTCCTCAACTGGTGGAATCACAGAAACCCCTTTAAAAAAATTCTCGGAAATATAGGGGCAAAAATTTGAAATCGGTGACGTACAAAAATTTAAAAAGTTTTTCCCCCTTTCCCCCCAGACCCCTTATCTAAAAGGGCGTTTTGTACTTTTTTGGGGGTGTGACACCCCTTCAAAAAAAGCCCTCTCACCGGGGAGGGGAAAAAGTAGGGGCAATGCGTTTGGGGTAAACATCCCCCATCCCGTGAATCCTCCGTCAAAAAAGAAAAAAAATCAAAAGAATACAACAAAACCCGGGTTTGGAATTTTTTTAAAACCAGCCACAAAACCCTTCACGAAAAAAACCCTTCTCACCCCCTGTGAAAATAAACCCTTCCCACTCCATTTTTTCAAGCGGGTTTTAAGAAAAATGTTACCAGGGCTCCCAACCTCCTTGTCTACCCGCGGGAAAAGGTTAGCAAAAATAGTTACCCTTACTTAGTAAAAAGTGTCCCGCAGAAAGTTCCCAATTTTCATTCCCTTTAAAAATAAAAACCAAAGAAGGGAAAAATTTCTGTGACAAAAGGGACTATACCGGGTTTATACACAAAGGGGGAAATTCCTCACCGAAACAAAACAATTCCCCTTCCCTGAAGTCCCACAATGACTTAATCCCGGGAAATGATAAAAAACACAGCCCCAAAGGGGAAATCGAAACCCCAAAAGGGTTTAAAAAAATTAAACAAGGGACAAAAAAAAGGAAAAACCCCGACAGTTTCAGAACAACAAGGAATTTTAAAAAAAGTAATTCTAGAAAAAAAGATTTCCCCTTTTTTATCCTAGACCAAAAAACGAATAGGTCTCCCTTTAATGGTCCTCCGGTTTTATATAAAGGTGGGTGACCCTCAGCCCAGTCGAGGACCCTTCGTACCGTTTTCCCCCAGAAAAACCAAGGAACAAATTTCACATATGCTTCAAAAATGGAGAAAAAAATATCATAGAAAAATCCCGGGCCCCATGGTTTTCACCGTCGTCTTGGGAAATAAAAAACCCCCTGGGAGTAAGGAATGTGTTTAGACTAAACGACACATTAAAAAACCCTCCCCGCCCCCAGACATTTTTTCCTCTTCCCCGTTGGAAGAATTGGTAGAACCCAAACCGTGGGCAAAAATATTATGTCCCCCTTAGACATGCCGAAAACATATTTCCAGAATTTTCTCATGCCAAAAACCGCCCATCTAACCACCCTTCAGCGACGGTTTCCCCCTTATATCGTTTTCGGGCGCCTTTCCATTCGGGCTAAACTTCTCACCCCTATATTTTCCGGCGGATGGGGTTCAGTAAATTTAAAATCCCCTCCTTCAGAAAGGGGTGGGTAAAAAAATACCTTTACGACTTTTAAATTTTATGGGCTCCACGTTTCCTCTTCTTTTGGAACGTCTTAATCAACTCTTTGAAGTTTCCCTTTCTACAAAAAGGGGGGAAAAATTAAACCCCAGTAAGTGTACTTTTGGACTTAAAGAATCCCTTTTTTTCGGTCATCGGGTCTCAGCCGAAGGAAAATAAGCCCGGGCCTAAAAAAGTGGAAGCCCCCTTTCAAAAAAGAAAACCCCCCCAAAAAGGTCAAAGAAATCCGAAAGTTTCTTTTGGGGGGTGTGGTTTTATGGAACATGTTCCTTCGTTTTGCGAAAGTTGGGGCTCCACTTACAAATTTTAAAAAGGCCCACTCCCCTTTTACCTGGAGGATGATGGGCAAAATGCGTTCGAACCTCTCAAATCGTGCCTGATAAATGCGCCTGTCCTGGTAAAGCCAAAATTCCCCTGAACCTTTCATTCTTACAACAGAAAGCCCAGTAACACTCACTCGGAAAGGGGGTTTTAAGGGCCCAAATTCAAACAAAAAGGTTTTCCAAATTTTTCCCCCCCGGGTATTTCTCCAAGAAAATAAATTCTTGCGAACAAAGTTTTTTTCTTTTCCCCCACCCCAAAAGAAACTTTTGGGCCAAAAGTTCTCACCCCCGTAGAAATTTTTCCCTCCCTTATCTATGGGGCCCCTAAATTCTCAATTGTCACGGATCACCAACCCCCCCACCATATTTTTTAAAAGAAAAAATAAATTTTTCCCCCCAAATTGGAAACCCGGGGGATCCTAGAAATTCCGAATATAATTAAAGAGATTTAAAAACCTGAAAGGCAAAGATAACCCTTTGTCGCGGACCATCTTTCCCCCGTCCAGTTGGGTGATAAAACCCCCCCCACCCGAGAAATCAAAGGTTTGGGGAAATAAACCAAACCCCAATTCATTTTTTCCTTCCCAAAAGGGGGAAAACCCTTTGGAAAGAGTTTTTTTGGGTACTGGAGGGGGTAAAGTTTCCTGGGCCAAAAAGAAACCGAAAAACCCCTTTGGATCAAATTTTCCGGTAATAAATGACATACTATATTTGTTTTTTGGGGAAAAAACCCATGGGAGTCTACATATGGGCCTCATAATTTTCCCCGTAAATATGACCGGCCTCGCTCCTCCAACATCGCATGAAATTTTCAGGTCCCTTAGGACAAAAAAAAACCCTCAAAAAAGCCGAGGAGCTATACTAATTTGGGGGAAAACTAAAGTAATGTGTGTGGTAGGGCAAAATTGTGTAACTTGCCAAAAATTCAAAGGAATAAAGGGGTTTTCCCAAAAACCCTTTGGGAAAGGGAAATTTCCTCCATGATTAACCCTTTGAAGGAATTTTGGGGTAAAACCTCACTGATATGGAAACCGGAAAAACAAGGTTACCGTTATGTTTTTTGACGGTAGTCCCATCATTCAGTAGTTTGTTAGGTTCTTCCCCCTTAAATCCAAACACACTACCACTCAAAAAAGACCATGGGGGCAGTAAACCCGGCCTATGGCACCCCGCAACATCGTCCCGGCAGGAGGAGAGTTCCAACCCCCCGGGAGTTCCAGCAGTTCCCGCACCGACACCAAATCAATCTGCTATACGACCCCCTAACCAAACCCCCAAGGAAAATCGGTGACCGAGAAGATGCCAGGACCCTGAAGGGCATTTTCCCTTTTGACCCTTTTGCCAAAGGAAAACCCCCTTCGTTGGCCCCCATTTTTTTTGCCCGCCGTGCCAAATCCTATGAATCAAGCGGTACAAAACCTCCACGGGGCAAAAAACCCTACTTCGCTTTCCTTTTCTCGGGCCCTGCCCCCAGGCTCGTTTTGGAACAGCTTTATCCACGTCGAGGGAGAAAAAAGACGACATGGACGTGGCCAAAACCCCCCTAATCCGCGAGACGCATCAGAAAAAAGGGCGCGTCGGTTTCAGGACTTTGCAAACCCCAAAAAAGAAAAAAAACAAATGGTGGGGGGGTAGGGGCACTGGTATGGGGTTCCCGAAAAGAGACCACAAAACCAGGCACCTGCCGTAAACTCAATGTGAAATGGGTGGGGGTTTTATAGAGTAGTGGAGGTACGTTTGGGTGGGAGCGGGTGTTTGTTAAGAATTTTTCACGGAAAAACAAATGCAAAAAAGGGCCCCCGGGAAAATGAAGCCCCATCATGGGAAATGAAGATGGTTTTGTAGAACCGGGGGAAAGGGTCCTACAAACCCAAACCCCTTTGGAAAAACAACTAGCCCCTCGTGTCAGGAACCCCTAAAGGCTCATTGAGAAGAGTGAATGTTTTTTTAGGTTGTTTTAGAAATGAATACTGAGTCACAGAAGGGGAGTGGGTGTCAGACTAGATGAAACATTTTTGGGCTAGGAGAAATTTTTCATTTCTAGAATTCGGAGTGTCCCAATTTTCACGGGCCCCAGCCCGGTTCCCGTGGGAGGGGGGTTTTTTTAATTCGAGAATAGTATACTGCTCTCACTTCACAGTCCCACCAGCTTGAGGGTGGCGGCATTTTTAGGACTTTGTAAGGGTCCCCGTTTCTAACCAAAGGGGAGCCCGGTGTGGGGGCCCTTGGGGTGAACCCTTTCGAAAGAAAATGCGGGGGGCTGATTTGGATTTGAAACCACGTCCCCCTCCCAGGGCAGAGGTCGATTGGGATATTTTCCCTTTTATTGAAAATTCGGTAATCTAAACACAAGGGAGACAAACCCCTTTTTTCCCCCAAAAAAGAAGAAATTTTCCCTTTAAATTTACTCCCAAATTTTGTTTTCCCCCCCCCCCCTAAAACACCTCCTTTTTGACGCAAACTTTGAAACGGAAACAAAAGATCCGTGAGGGAGTTTTAAATTTTATATTGAAGAATTTAATTTTTCCCGGGGAAAAAGACGTGGGTAATGCCCTTTTTTTCGGGAAAAGGGTAGGGTTTGGGAAAATTTTTTTCATATAATTCCCCCCGGGTTTTCCCCGTAAGGGAAATTTAATCTTTTATTTTTTTTCGTTTAAATTTTCTTCCTTCCCTTTATTTTTCCCTTTATCTTTCCCTTTCCCCTTTCCTTTTTAACCCCCCCCCCCCCCGACATTCCGGATACGAGTCAAAATTCCCTGGGAAAACTTATTTCACGATCCTTGGGTAACTAAAGGGGTTTAAAGCTTTTTTTAACCTCCCCCCCACCCTCCTACAGAAACCCAAAGGAAATCTCCTAGGTTTTTTAATGGGCCTTTAAACTAGACACAATAGGGCAGATCAAATTAAAAAATGGATTTTGTTAAATCGAGTTATTTGTTAAATTAAAAATCGACCAAATTTTGGTTCCCTCCACTAAAAATCGTCTCTCACAAAACTTTTTTCGTATGCTTGAAAAAAAACCCAATAACCCTTTTCCCCGGATTTAAAAGTAAAAAAATTTTAAAAACTTTTTATATCCAAAATAAAAGAACTGTATTATAGGGGGAAACCCTTTCAAAAGTTTACAAATTGTTTCATTAGTTAATTAGTCATTTAGGGTCTATAAGCCTTCAGGGGGGCAAAATCATAGAATTTTTGAACATTCCTTTTCATCCCAACTTCAAACCCTTTGCTACCAAAGGATCATTTTGGTTTTCTACCCTTCATTGTAAGTAGAACCCCCCGGCACCCCCGCTCCCCGTTTTTTTTTTTCCCCCCCTTTCCCTTTTTATATTATAATCTTATATTTCTATATATATATAGGTACAGGTTTAAATTTTCACTTAAAAGCATAGAAGGGCCTTTCCCCATCCTTATAAATTGGGGGTTAAACCCCCGAGTTTTGTTTTCCCCTTTTACCCCATTCATTGTAGGCTTGACGGGAGTCTCTCCCCTACTTCCCTCCAGAAACCAGGCCAAAATGGTACAGTGAATCCCCCCCACCAACCCAAATTTCCCCTCCCCTTTTTTTCCCTATTTTTATATATTCCATGTATAAACCCAAGTTCTCCCGTTGAAAACGGACATAGGGGTAGTTCTAAGAATGATTCTGTAGGGGGGGGTTTTTTTGCCCCCAAAGAGCTTTTTCCCGTTCCAGATTAGAGCTTATGTATGTGTCCCCCAAAAATCTCAAAAAAGAAATAATGGTTTTATGGTGAATAAAAAAGGATGATGTTTTTCAAATATAGGTTTTTTGTGTTTATTTTTCCAAAAAAAAACCCCAGGTGACTTTTTTCCCCGGGGGGTTTTTAAAAACTTTTCTTTTCCCCCAAAACTTCCAAAGTTTTTTTTTTTGCCTTTACTTTTGGTTTTTTAATTTTCTAATTATTTTTTCTCCCCCCACTACCATTAAAACCTTTTTCATGTATATTCAACGTGCCAGGGGTAAAAAAAAGAGAACTACTCGTTGAGCTGGTTGGGAGCACTTCCCCCTTTAACCCCATTTCCCCCTTTCCCCTTTAACCCTTTGCCCCCCCACCCCTTCCACTTAAAATTTTCCCCCTTTCATACTCTCCGCAGCGAGAAGTTTTCATACTATAATCAAATAGGAAATCAAAAACAAATTTTTAAATTTTCCCAAATTTAGGGTTTTAAAACAATGAAAAAACATAATCAATTAATTTTATTCAGCCCAAAAAAGGCACCAGGTATAAAAATTCTTCATAGGAAGTTCTGGCAACCAGTATAAATTTTGTGGATGACGTAAGATTTCCCCGGGAAAAAAACTCTATGAAAAAACTTAAGCCCCCGGGAAAATATAAGAAAAAAATGAGTGGTAAAGTCTACCCGGGGAATTCTTACCTATTCCTCGAAAAAAACTCAACATTTAAAACCCGTTTTAAAACAGTACATGGACATTGGTTTTTAACCTAACACAAAATTTGGGGGGCGGGGGCCCCCCGGGCCCCCCCCCCTAGTTTTTACCCAAACCCCAAACCCGGGCGTTGGTCGAGAAAATTTGAAACCCAAAAACAGAGAAAAAAAGGGGAGATAAAATGCAATATGATGCTTTTCAAAGGGGCTTTGAGTTCGATCATCATTCTTAACGCTCAAAATACATAGGAAAAGATACTTTCAACCCCTTCCCCTTTTTTTTGGTTGAAAGGACCAAATTACCAAAAATTGAACACCCCCGCCTACGGTGGGGAACAGGGTTTCCCGTTATCGTGTTCCCCCCATCTGTTTTTTCCCCTTTCAAAACCCAACTCACTTCATTACCTTTTTTTAAAACCCTTTATCACCCCCTAAAAGATCAATTTCATACAATTTCATTGTTCCCCCTGAGGCCTTCCAAAACACACAATAACATGGAGCTCTAATTTCGTGTATTTGTGATATTCACGCCAGTATTTCCTAAGTGTACTTCATATATGACACATAACTCACTTCATTCAACTTATTTAAGCATCTCATCTTCCATAACAAGTCACATATGGAACAATTAAAATATCGAACAGGACCTCAAAGCCACAGATTAATAGCGTACCGATATTTCATGTTTCACTAATGTTTACCCGGGTATTTACATATGTGCTTTTCCTGCCACACCTACCACACTTCCTTCTATTTGTTTAATGTCCTAATCTTACACGGTACTTGCATTTAGAGGGAGATAATGTCCGTTGTGGGAGACTTGTAAAGATGCGGAGGAAGACGCCATTTTATTCAAGGTGCACTTGAATATCGAAAACGCCTCCTGGAGCAACCTTGAATATGGACCATGTCAAGTCCGAAAACATGCTCCAATGCGCGCGCGAGGACAGAATAAATTCAAGATGGACCAAGTTTATTCAAAATTCTTGATGTAAAAACCTCACGAGTAGGCAGAGTGGGGCAGAGTGTATGAGGTGGACGGTAGGAGAGTTGGACAAGTTAGAGGTAGTACAGAACAGGGTAGGTAGACTTGCACTAGAGGCAAACAGGTATGTAGCAGTGGAGGCGATCAGGGGAGAGGCAGGGTGGAGTACCTTTGCGGAGAGAATAGGAAAGTCAGTGCTTAATTACAAAATCAGGCTTAGAAAAATGGATGAAAACAGGTGGGCTCGAAAAGTTTATGAGTGGATAGGACAGAGTAGTAAATGGGATAGATCAAGCAGACGGTGGGAGAGGAAGTGTGGGTTACAGGGTTTCACAGATAGGATACACCAGTCTAGTGAGGGGGAGTTAAAGCGAAAGGTGAATGACCAAGTTCAGAGGCAGGGCAGGGAGATGTGGAGACAGAGGATGGAGGGTAAGAGTTCTCTGAATTGGTACAAGGGGAAGACCACACCAAAGTGTGAGGTCTTTTATGATGGTAGCTTGGGGAGTGGTTTATTATTTAAAGCAAGGACAAAATCTCTGGAGGTCAATAGTAGAACATATAGATGGGCAAACGAAGGAAGCAAGATATGTCAAATGTGTATGGGTAGACTAGATGAAACTGTAGATCACCTGGTATTAATGTGTCCAAGGTATGATGAGGAAAGAGAGCGGCTTATAGCAATAGTGGCACGGGAGGTAGGCGTGGATCAGTGGGATAGAGTGGCAGAGGGGAACATAGATGGGATAATGGAATTTCTTTTAGGTTTGAGTAGGGTACAGGACACCAATAGAAGAATCATTGAAGGGGTTAAAGTATTTCTAGAAAAGGCTTGGGTAAAAAGAGCAGAGAGTTAGGGCCTAATCCTACAAGCCCTCAGGGAGCCAGCCGGAAAATAGGCTTTGAACTGCGACTGAAAACCGTGGTTTAGCTCCCCACCTAGAAAGAAAGAAAGAAGGCCCCTTATTTCCATCGTGTTTGAGTTCCTTTTTACCCATTTCCATAATGACATAATGACTACCTCCTTTTTATTCAAATTTCTGCCTTATTGTATTAATTCCTTCATATTTAGGGGAATTTTCACACTATTATACCATTTCTCATATTTCCAGGATATTTTGATAATTTTATGGAAAAACCTCCATGAAATAGACACAGGTGTAAATATTTGTAGCCTCGTTTTTCTAACTTTATTACATCGTCTTGTTTATTTCTAGACAATTTGGACTTCTCTTTTAATGCAGTTGTCATCACTTTTCCTGCGGCTGTCCAATGATGAAGAGACAGAGTAAGGTTTATGTGATATACATATATGTGACCTACAGAAAACAGGAGTGTAACTTATGCGTGGAAACTGTTTTTTAAGGGAAGCGTCACACCATTTCTTAAATATCAGTACGTATTGTCATGATTTGTTTATGCCACAAGTATGCTAATGCCGAAATAATCCTAGTTAATTTTAAAATCCATAGTTCGATACATACTAACTGAAAAAAAGAAAAGAATTTTTTTTTTTAAGAAATTGAACTCTTAATAACATTCTTATCCAATGACTTGCACTGATGAAAAAATTACCAAATACGCATTACAAAATATCCAAACGATTAATCTTTTAAGAATTTTGAATTTCCTTCTTAAGTGTCAAGATTATTTTTTTTTTTTTGGATCTCGTAAATGTATTTGCTATTATTTGCAATTATTTAACCAAATTGAAAAAAAAACCGTAAGATGAGAAAATCACATCTGCATTCCTCTTTCCAATGATATATTGTTTATTGAATTCGGTACAATAGTGGCAAAGTTATTAAAGAAAAACTGGAAAAAAGCAGGTTTTTCAGTATCGAGGTTTAAAACCCTTTAAACCTCGAGGCTCAGTGAGTCTGAGCAGATGTTGGTTTGTTTGTTTACTCTCGCAGCCACGCTCTCTATCACTCTTGAAGTGGTATATGACATAGCTGGTATCTGGTCCCCCCTTTTGCAAAAGGTACTAGTCACAAAAGGGTGCTAGCTTTCAGACGCACATGGACAGTTTGCTGAACTACAGCCAGCACTCTCTCTCTCTGAGCCACTTTATGCCTTGATGTCCTCGGCATGGTAGTAGAGGAGGTAGAGAGCGTGAAGTAGATCAATCCTGCACTGAATAAATGGTAAATGGTATGGAGGGAGCAGTATTGGTGGAAGGCTGAGAGACGAGCAGCAACACCCGGCTTCTCCCTCTACTCCCTCACTACTGAGGCCTTGAGACGACCCTCTGTCTCACACAGAGGGACTGAGAGGTGCCAGTTTGCCTAGGCCAGTGAATATCATACAAATTTTCTTTACGAATATTTTCCGGGGGGGGGGGGGGGGGGGAGAGAAAATCAGCCATAACTCTTCCATTTTTCTGCTTTCATTATAATACTGTGTCACAAGCTAGCTCAAGTGTTCAACTACGCATGATTTTTTTCTTCGAATATTTCATTTTTCGAAAATACTCGTGTGACGCTCCCCCTTAAGGTAATCAGCAGAGAAACCTTTAAAACCCTGAATACATTTATTGAAAGTCACACCTGCACTGCCCTACCACCAACTACTTACTTTACTAAGGCCATTACTCTCTCACAGAACACAGGGGCACGGCTGCCACCACACATGTAACACACTGCCCACCACCACCACCCATTGCCACACAGGACACACTCCCACAGGCACGGGTACAACCACACTTGTCCACACAACACACCACCTCAAAAGTGGATCTTCACGTGCTGGGCAATATCACCCTTTGTCTTGAAACACTTGCTACAAATATCACACTTGAACTCCCTCAAGCCAGTATGTCTAAAGGTGTGTCTGTTGAGTTGAGAAGTGTTATAAAACCTTTTCCCACACTCTAAACATTCATGATTCTTATCACCACTGTGTGTCAGGGTGTGTGTGGTGAGGTGACTCTTTCTAGCAAATCTTTTCCCACACTCGAGGCATTTATGATTCTTAACACCACTGTGTATCAGGGTGTGTGTGGTGAGGTCCCTCTTTGTAGTAAATCTTTTCCCACATTTTAAACATTTATGATTCTTATCAATACTGTGTGTCAGGGTGTGTTTGGTGAGTTCACTCTTTGTAGTAAATCTTTTCCCACACTCTAGACATTCATTATTCTTAACACCACTGTGTATCAGGGTGTGTGTGGTGAGGTTAGACTTGTGAGTAAATCTTTTCCCACACTCTAAACATTCATGGTTCTTAACACCATTGTGTGTCAGGGTGTGATTGGTGACTTCACTCTTTGTAGTAAATTTTTTCCCACATTCTAAACATTTATAATTCTTAACACCACTGTGTGTCAGGGTGTGATTGGTGAGGTGACTCTTTGTAGTAAATTTTTTCCCACACTCTAAACATTCATAATTCTTAACACCACTGTGTGTCAGGGTGTGTGTGGTGAGGTGACTCTTTGTAGTAAATCTTTTCCAACACTCTAAACATTCATAATTCTTAACACCACTGTGTGTCAGGGTGTGTTCGGTGAGGTTACTCTTTTTAGTGAATCTTTTCCCACACTCTAAACATTCATAATTCTTAACACCACTGTGTATCAGGGTGTGTGTGGTGAGGGAACCCTTTGCAGTAAATCTTTTCCCACACTCTAAACATTCATAATTCTTAACACCACTGTGTGTCAGGGTGTGTGTGGTGAGGTGACTCTTTCTAGTAAATATTTTCCCACACTCTAAACATTCATAATTCTTAACACCACTGTGCGTCAAGGAATGACTCTCAAACTTACTCTTGTATTTGAATGTTTTGTCACACTGCTGGCACTTCAGCTCACTGTCTGCCTTGTGGCCTGAGCTGCCTGCCTCCAGGTGATTCTTGCCATCACAGCTGTGCCTCCCCACACCTGAGGCAGACTGATCCTGCTGCTCCCGGCCACTCATGCTGCTGCCCGGCCCCACAGCCTCCACCGCAGCAATACTAGCGGCAGCACACGCGACGGCCGGTCCTGCGGGAACCCTCGGGGATGCCGGGGCGAGCCGAGTTACTGCTGGGCGGAGAAGCCGGTTTGGATTGTGACTTCAGCACCTGCAATAATGGTGACAATCAGGACACAGAGAGCCATGCCCTGCCCTGACACTCTGCTCCTGCCTGCGGGGCCCACACCCTGCTTTGTTCTTTTGTAAACTGTTCTATAGCTTTAACAATGGAAAGATCAAGCATAAGGACAAAGTAGAGAGACAGAAAGAAGGAAATGAAATATATGAAGATCCAAAGATAATGAGTGAAATATCAAATACAAATTTCCAGCAAGTATCCACAAAAGAATAAAAATTTAATGAACCAGAGAATGAAAAGGTCCTGAAGGAGTGAAAAATAAAAATAAGGAAGGAAGAAGTTTAGAAGAAAAGAAGGAAGAAGAAGAATTGTTGAAGGAATTGAAGGAGAGGAAAGCAATAATTTCAGATGGGGTGTCAGGAAGGCTGTGTTTTAAAGGAGTGCAGAAAGCAGTGGGTTGAAGCAGCCTATGATATAATAAAGTGTTCATTAACAACGGGAAAAGTGCCAAAAGACTGGGAAAAAAGGTAAAAGATAAAGATGGGAGCGTACGCTATGCTGTGCGTGGCCTCGGTGCTCATCTCCGTGGCATTAGCCCTGAGAGCCTGTGGTGGGTGAGGACCCGTTACCCCGGGACAAAGGGCTAGTGTGACACCCGGGTTACCACAGTTACCTTCCCCAGGTTACCCCAGGTACCCATTTATCAACCCCGAAAGGAAGGAAGAACAGCTGGGTAGGCTGGTCGCCGACTTGCCCTGGCCCGGATTCAAACCAGGGCCTGCAGATACGTAGCGAGGCACGCTAGCCACTGCACCACAGAGGCAACAAATAGAGTGGAAGAGAGTGGCTATAGTGCCAATACAGTATATAAAATTGAAAGATGGAGGAACCATTAAATTATAGACCAGTGTCATTGACTAGCACAGTATGCAAGGTATGTTAGAAAATAATACAAAAGCAATAGAGGGAATATTTAGAACATGAAGGTATACTAACGGGCAGGCAGTATGGTTTTAAGAAAAGGAGATCATGTGTGACAAGCTTAATAAGCTATTACTCAAGAATAATGATACAACACAGGATAGAGATGGCTGGGTAGATTGGTAGGGCTGGATGCCTTCTAAAGAAGGCAATTGCTAAAGTTCCCCATGAGAGACTACTTTGGAAAACAGAATATATAGGAGGAATCCAAGGGATGATCAAAACTTGGATGCAAAGTGATCTGAGAGGAAGATAAATGAGAGCAGTAGTAAAGGATGAAAACTGTGAATGGAGAAAGGTAATGAGTGGGGTAGCGCAAGGATCAATTATCATGAGTACGTAGATAACACTATAGACGCCACCTGCACTAATGTCGCCAAGCGCCATATATTACAAATTATAGCATCACTACTAATTTGTATGTGCCACTGAAGATGATACACAGTAGTTTATATCATGATTACAATCTACCCTGCTTCAGTGTTGTTTTATGCTTTGTATCTGCAAGTATATACGGTTTCAAATTTCGCTACTCGTTTTTTTTCTTCGGGCGACGACGACGGCGGGAGGATACTCAGAACATAAACACTAGCTGGCGACCTTAGTGTAGGTCGCCACTCGTTTATATTTTTGTAATTTGTTCATTTATAGCCATAGTATGACACAAATGAAGACACAAAATGACAGACATAGCCCCTTATAACTTTCCTGAAATCATGGATGTAGAAATGTAAGTATTAACGCCACCAGACGTCTGTACATCGAGAAAAAAAACGTTGTCCTGGCGACTTTAGTGCTATCTACGGTAGCGAGTGAGTGAGTGAGTTTTTACCCTTTCGAGTAAGAGCCGAGCGCTGGGTGGTGGTGGGTGTGTGGGGGTTGGTGGTGTTGTTTAGGGCTGCCAGGAGGAACCCTAGGAGTCCTGGTGGTGATGTCGGAAATTCTTTATAACAAAACCTTCCGGCTTTGACTGAAATAAACTACCGCACTGTATTGTATGCTTATTGTACTTCATATCTGTAAAGGTTCCAGCGTGCGCTCGGCCTTGGTTAACCCACACGGCCGCTATGAAATATGAGATGCCTCAGAAATTCTAAGTCCAGCGAGATCCTGTCCCGAGCGCTACCTTGCTCGACTAAGCCGCATTACACCCTTGATAAGCTTGATTACAGCTGGCTATGTAGTGCCTGTGTAAGGAACCAGGTACAGTTTGCATTAATTATTGCATATATGGATACGAAATGCTCTAAATTCGTACATCAACCTTTCTGATATATTTAAGCATATGTATTGCATAATAATCATATAGGGGAATATATTGATGTTTCTAATACTCCGCGTATAATTGCCACCTCAGTGACGTCAGGCCAGGCTGCGGGTTCAGTACTCTGGCGGCCACGGGCACAAAAGGTTGTGCAGATGGTGACTTGTAGCTACTGCAGTATTATTTGGAGTGTAATAACGAGAAACCAAAGGAACTTTTATTTATGTGTGCGCCACAAACTCATTTTGCAAACCAAAGATTTTTACACTTGCATTAATAAACCTGCCACCTTGGACTACAATATAAAATGTGGTGTTGTCGATAACTACCACTACGTAGTAATGCAAATCACCCCATCACGTAGATTACCATCGGTGCCATTTGACAGCCGTCACGGTGTATCTCAACTTTGAAGGTAAGTTGAAAGGACTATTTACTCTTGTAATTATGAAGCGTTTGATGATGTGATTATAATGAGAGGGTTACACTTGACTACAATAATTTCACGATTAAGTGAGTGATTAATTTACTGGGGATTTTCCTTAGATGGCCAGGGATTTTTCCCCACATTGCATGATTTTCCCTGTGGCTTTCTCAAGTCTTATAACAACTACGCACGTGGTTCCAGAGCATTATTTGAAGGGTTGATATGCGGCCGATTTTTGGCCGAGGTTATTTTGGTAACTTTTAGGGGGTGATAGTGAGGTTAGGTTAGTAACTTTTAGGGGGTTATAGTGAGGTTAGGTTAGTAACTTTTAGGGGGTTATAGTGAGGTTAAGTTAGTAACTTTTAGGGGGTTATAGTGAGGTTAGGTTAGTAACTTTTAGGGGGTTATAGTGAGGTTAAGTTAGTAACTTTTAGGGGGTTATAGTGAGGTTAGGTTAGTAACTTTTAGGGGGTTATAGTGAGGTTAAGTTAGTAACTTTTAGGGGGTTATAGTGAGGTTAGGTTAGTAACTTTTAGGGGGTTATAGTGAGGTTAGGTTAGTAACTTTTAGGGGGTTATAGTAAGGTTAGGTTAGTAACTTTTAGGGGGTTATAGTGAGGTTAGGTTAGTAACTTTTAGGGGGTTATAGTGAGGTTAGGTTAGTAACTTTTAGGGGGTTATAATGAGGTTAGGTTAGTAACTTTTCGGGTTTATAGTGAGGTTAGGTTAGTAATATTGCGGGGGTTATTTTTGTTTGAAGAATTTTGTCAGTTATTGACGCAGCTGAGATGGATCTCCACTGTAACCAGACAGCTCTCTCTCCTCCTTGGAGGAGAGAGAGCTTATAGTGTTGACTGAAGCCAGCACCCCGGGAGGAGGGTCACAAACCCCCGGCTAACACCCGGTACCCATTCACTGATGTGTGGACAGGGGCTCGGGTTTTAAGGAAACAGCCCAACTGTTTCCGCTCCGCCCGGGATCGAACCCGGAACTTCTCAGTAGTGAACCGAGCGTGCTACCCCTACACTACGGAGTACTCACTATAGTGAGGTTAGATTAGCAATCCTTAGGGGGTCCATGGGGGGCGCAGCCCGGTTATAATGGACGAGAGTTTCACGTTCGCTACAGTCCTTATTACTCACGTTTTCTGTAATTTTTTTGGCTCAATATACTGTACATTACTACTCTACTTGCGCTCAATATAAAAAAATGATGTATATATTGAAATTATCCTTTTGTTGTCTATAGCGCAGACAGACACACCCTTCCCCATCAAACTCTTTTCCGACACTGACCCTCCAACCTAGCGACCTACGATACAGACCAAGGCGAGTGAGCCCGTGAAGTGAAATAGGAACATTTTTCGTTACTCACAGATTTCACACCTCGTTAGAGGCGAGCCAATCAGAGCAGCTACAATTAGCCAATGACAAGCGCTCAAATTTTTTCCTCAGCCAATCAGGCACACTAATATAATAGCCAATCAAAGGCTACTATAATTTCCACTAGGCCAATCATAGGCTCTTAATTAAAACAAAGCTCCTAAAATTTGTATCACCCTTCAGTTAGTCAGTTGAAATGATGGAATGTAGAGGTTGTTCCGCCACTGAAGTCAGTATCATCCAATTATACCTTAACAAAGACCAAGAGGCTCTGAAAGTATTTGAAGAACACGGTGTCATACCAATTCAGAGAAAGTGTGATAACTGCAGGCGTGAGCTGTCTTTGACGAAAAATGGACGTGGTTTTCACTGCAGTAAGCGAATACGCCACAATCCGAAGTCAAAGCGTGAAATACGATGCGATTTCTATGCTTCACGCTTGAAAGGAACGTGGCTGGAAAAAGTAAAGCTCTCCCCAAGTGTGAACTTACTTTTTATAAACGCCTTCTTGTGGAAGTTTTACACTCGGCAATACTTCCAGACAAACTTTGGCCTTGCTGAAAAGACAGTGGTGGACTGGAAGAGCTTCTGTGGTGAGGTGTGCGAGAAGTGGCTGGACGACCAGCAGCCAATCGGTGGCCCGGGGATAGTGGTGGAAATTGATGAGAGTAAATTCGGCAAGCGTAAGTACAATCGCGGAAGATTAGTGGATGGAGTGTGGGATTTTGGGGGCATAGACAGGGACAAAGCGGCGCTTTATTTTCCCTGTGGAGCAAAGAGACGCTGCTACCCTCATTCCCCTGTGCCAAAAGTACATCCTCCCTGGGTCAATAATATACAGTGACTGTTGGAAAGCCTATAGAAGCCTCAGCGACCTGGGTTATACACACAGAGTTGTGAACCACTCCAAGAACTTTGTGGATCCAGTGACGCGGGTACATACCAACAATATCGAACGGCTCTGGAAAGACATTAAGAGCTGGGTTCTCAGAGCTGGCAACAAAAAAGACCACTATAGGCAGTACTTCGCCCGATACTTGTTCTGCCACAGTCACCAAGACCCAACCACCATCTTCCATCACTTCCTACGGGAAATCGCTCGCTGCTACCCACCACCTCAGTAGGTAAGTGTGTTAAGGTTAGGTTTGGTATACTTTGTGGTTAAGGTTAGGTTAGGTTAGGTATACTTTGTGGTTAGGTTAGGTTAGGTTAGGTTAGGTATACTTTGTGGTTAAGGTTAGGTTAGGTTTCATTAAAACCTATAAGGTTAGGTTAGGTTTCATTAAAACCTATAAGTTTAGGTTAGGTTTCATTAAAGCTTATAAGACCCTGACAAATTTTTCCCGGCCAATTTTTAGTGTTTTTTCTGTTTTTTTTTTTTTTTTTTTTTCTCAAAAATTATGTTTGTGCGCACAATAAAACTATCTCGATTAGAAAAAGCACCTATTTTATAGGCAAGAATTATTTTTTTTTATTATTTTTTTTATTATTCAAAAACTATGGTTTTGCGCAACAACAAACCATCTCCATTAGAAAAAGCACCTGTTTTAGGCCAGGAAAAACTAGTCGGTGTCTCTGAAAAAGACCGCAAAACTCTCCTCCATTATTACCCGCAGCCCCTTCTGGCTAGGAAGGTTAGGTTTTTCTTTGACCTCCTATGACCAGCAAGCTTGGTGGCCTTATGGAAAACTTGGGTTTTTGGGTATGGAAGGCAGACACGACTCATTTATTGCTCTCCCAAAATTGTCCAAATCTATACATATATATATATATATATATATATATATATATATATATATATATATATATATATATATATATATATATATATATATATATATATATCAATTAAGGAAAATTCCCTATCAATGGGTATCTAGGGAAATCCCTAATTTAGGGAATTCCCTAGATGTATATATATAGTGATTGATAATTTTTGGGGGAGCCATAAATCACTTATATTAGCTTCCCCCACCCAAAAACCCCGTATTCCCGCCAGTTCCCCAGGCTTGTTGGCTATAGCTAGGGGGAAGAAGAAAGAGATAGGGGTGAAGGACTTCTAAAGATTTACCGTCGGTGGCAGTGGAAGCGAGGACACTGCAGCAGGAAGTGCTCAATCGACTCCGGGACGTTCCTGCACCAGGAGCAGTACGGGTCGGGCGTGAGCTGCAGACGATGCAGGTGTGCTGTGAGTGTTGTGTGACCGATCCTCTGGGCCCAGGCGGGTGAGGGCGGCATCGGAGACGCGGGACGCTTGTCTTATCCATGGGTGCGGGGAGGAGTCCGTACGGTATTAACCCGTGGAGGTGGACATGGAGGGCGTCGCCGAGCGACCTATCCCAGGCGGAGCGGCAGACATTAGAAAGCAGACGCTTTGCGGTGGAGAGCGGCAGCGGGAGGGGGGTGATGTTTATCTCGGAGAGGGCCATCTTGGCTGCAGGCAGCAGCATCAGCAACTTCGTTGCCCCAGATATTGCAGTGGGAAGGCACCCACTGCAAGGTGATCTTTCAGCCTACTGAGACGAGGGAGAGGAGTAGTCGTTAAAGGGAGTGAACCAGGGCTGTGGAGGAAGCTGGGCGACGGGAGAGGAAGAGATGGAGGGAGGAGAGAGAGTGTGTAGATCACAGCCAGGGCAGAGATGCTCGAAAGAGTTACGGGCCCGTAAGTACTCCCCTAAGGGACTTTTACCTCGTAGCGCCTCTAAGGGAGATGCTCAAACCATTTTTTCACTTGCTACGGGACCGCGAGGCTAAGGGTGGTCGGGAGCACCCTTAACTCCCTAAGGGAGTGAAATTTGAAGTGGCTAGACGTCAACAAACAATAAATTACAAGTTGTATGTAACTTTATGTTTATTGTGTATTATAGAGCCATTTCATGCTTGCCTGTTTGAAATGTGATGTGTTTATTGCTTCATTGACTCCATATATATCATATTTAACATACAATACCTATAGTACTTGTAATAAATTCATATCAGGGCAAACCTATATATTAAATATATATATCGGTCGACTTCTTGAATCAAAACGTATAGTTCATCAAACAAGTTTGGCCGCTATAATGATCCGGTGGTGGTGGTGGTATCAAATGTCTGACGTACTAGTACACACGCACGTATACACACAAGCAAGGATATTATAAAGTTATACTATCCTTGCACACAAGTGTCACGTGTGTCACAGTGAGGTGTTAGCCCCCCCGTGTGTCTTGTCTGACCTAAAGAGCGAACGCGCAGTTCTCGTCCACTATAACAGTACCGCCAGGGCCACGGATACGGCATACGTACGGCGCGGCCCTGCAGGGGTCTATAGATACTAATCTCGGGCACACGAGACTCGAACCTATGATCAGCGCATCAAGGTATACCCTGGGTACGTCTCTGTAGTAATCAGTGGGAGAATATTACGCTGAAAGGCTAATGTGGCAGCTATGTATTATCGTAACATTCTGGCGATAGTGAGCTAAAATCGGCCCTATTTCGGAAATCAGCCAATCTTAGCTCAACACCGGCAAACATAGTTTTTAGGTTTAGGTTAAGTTATATTTAGGTCTGGTTTAGGTTAGGTAAGGTTTATGATAGGTTTGTGTTAAGTTTTGTAGAGTTATTTAGGTTAAATAAGCGTCCGCGGGACGATTTACGAAAGAGGCCGATTTTAGCATAACAGCGGCATTTGAAGTCTTTAAATTTATTTATCGGGCTCCCTGACAGCTGAGAGCATGATGATTGGCTAGATAAAGCCGCGTCATGAAGGGCGCTGCTCTGTGATTGGTTAGCAGAATTTTCCCACACATATCCCTAGAATATCCCTATATTCCCCACCCAGAGGCCACCGATAACCGTACGGGAGTGACGGCTCGGTACGAGCATCTCCCTCAGCCCACCCTCGTAAGGTTATTGTAGCCATACACTCGTAAGTTGTCCCTTATGAGGGATTTTCGAGCATCCCTGCCCAGGGTTGCCAGACAGCCTGGTCTAAAAATCTCTATATATTCGGGGGAAAATACCCAGAAATCCCCATTTCATATATTTCCATACTTGTTATAAAAATGCTGAAATATATGCTACATAGCTACTCCACATGTAAATTAAAATTGCTATGTTGATTTTAATGTTGATTTAATGATATTAATTCATACTTTGTTTTACATAATATATTACACTAGCCGCAAAGCCGCCCTCTGGGTGGCCTTTTTGGCTAGCTCCTGCGGAGGGCTATTGGTGGGCCTTCGGCCCACCACCTGTGTTTGGTGGGCCAAAGGCCCACCAAACACAGACTCTCCAGATAGCCCCTTCTAATTTTCCTGAAATCATGGATGTAGAAATGTATGTATTAACGCCAACCCATTCACATCATAGCCCCTTCTAACTTTCCTGAAAGCAAAGCCGCGCCCTCCGGGCGGACTTTTTGGCTAGCTCCTGCGGAGGGCTATTGGTGGGCCATCGGCCCACCAAACACAGACACTCCAGATAGACCCATTACCCACCACCTCGGCCCACCAAACACAGACTCTCCAGATAGCCCCTTCTAACTTTCCTGAAATGTATGTATTCCCCCCACCCATTCACTCACCCATTACCCATCCCCCACCACCCATTCACTCACCCATTACCCATCACCACACACCCATTCACTCACCCATTACCCATCACCACACACCCATTCACTCACCCATTACCCATCACCCCCCACCTACTCCCTCACCCATCACCCATCACCCCCCACCCATTCACTCACCCATCACCCCACACCCATTACCCATCACCCCACCCATTCACTCACCTATTACCCATCACCCTACATCAAGGTTTCATCAATTCTCGCAACCCACTTTTTTTTCTTCACAGTTCTCGCTAATAGGCTGCTAAAAAAAAGAAGAAAAAAAGTGATCGGGTCATCCTATATGTGGGCTTAAAACCTTCCCCTGGTCAACCTGATTCCAAAACTGTGACATATGATGGGATTCCGCCACAGGGGGCGGCACCTATCGCGGACAGACAGACACACACACACACACACACACACACACACACACACACACACACACACACACACTTTCGCTTATTTTATTATAGATTACACATGCAGTAGCATAATTCACTTTTTTATTATAAACATCACAAGGACTGCAAAAACAAAAAAAGGCAGTAATAGGATACACTGTCCAGTGATAGACAGCTCAACAGGAACGGCTCAGGCAGAGGCATCCATGGATTTGCTGGAGGCATGGGGGCTTACTGGAGTGATCACTGCCCTTGTGTTTGACACAACGGCCAGCAACAGTGGAGTACATCGGGGAGCTGCCAAGCTTCTGGAGCAACAGCTTGACAGGAAGGTGTTCTACCTGGCCTGCAGACACCACATTCTAGAAGTGCTGGTTGGTGCTGTATGGGAGAATCTGTTTGGCAAGGTCAAGAGCCCAGAGAATCCTTGGTTCAAGCACTTCAAGGACGTTTGGACAGATCTTACCACAGACAACCCTACAACCCTGTCCATCAGACAAAAATGGTTGAATAAAAGGAAGAAAGAGTGCAAGGAAATACTACAGGAAATCCTGAGGTCGGAGAAGCCTCCTAGAGCTGACTACCGTGAGATGGCTGAGCTTACACTGATCGTCCTTGGAGACACGCCTCCCCGCGGAATCCACTGGAGTCGTCCTGGAGCCATTCATCAGGCCAGGTGGATGGCCAGAAACCTGTATTCTATGAAGATGTTCATGTTTGCTGAGCAGCTGGAGTACGATGAAGAAACTGTTGTGAAGCTGGAACGCCTCAACCTCTTCCTAGGACTGTTCTATACACCCATGTGGATGTCATCTACACTTGCTGCAGATGCTCCTGCAAATGATCTGCAGTTCATGAAGGACATGATGAAGTTCAAGAGAACAGATCCAGAGATTGCTCAGGCAGTGCTACAAAAACTTGAAAACCACAAGTGGTACCTGACACAGGAGGTTGTGCCGTTCGCTCTCTTCGGTAGCAGACTCAGTGACAAAGAGAAGCAGGACATTGCTGCCAAGCTGCACGCCACTGAGAAGCCAGATAGCTTCAGACGAGGGAAACCTATGTTCCCTCAGGTTACAGCTAAAACGACTCTGGCTGATCTAGTTGGTCCAGAGAGTCATCTTCTGCTTGACACCCTTGGCATTGAGTATGACTGGCTTCTGCAACCTGTGGCGACATGGCCAAGGAGTGATGACTACAGCAAGGCCCTGGAATATGTCAGCAATGTAAAAGTAGTGAATGACATTGCTGAGCGGGGAGTCAAGATGATGACTGATTTCGCAAACATCATTACCACAGATTCTCAGCAAAAACAGTACCTTCTTCAAACTGTGGAATACAACCGTGAGCGATTTGATAGCTTCAAGAAGCAAACTCTGAAAAAATGACTGTGAAGTGTTCTTCTGACATAGACAATAGAGTTTTCTGCCACTTGAAAATAGTTTTTAGAGTCTTTGTCACACATTTTTTGATGTCAAGATTGTAATATTTATGAAATTTATATGAAATTTTCAGAAAATTTTGCTTTTTTTCTGGATATGATGTGTCTTTTTTTCTTGAATGTTTACTTGGATTGTTTTTTCAGAAATAATATTAAAAATGCTTCAATTTGATCCCCAATTTGTTGTTCTATCCCAATTGTAACAAAAGTCTCAGGTGAAAAAAAGTCTGGCGGAAGGCAAAATTAGGCGCTTTTCTACTGTCGCGGGCTTAATATCTTGAGGTCCAATGAGGCAAAGGTTCCTGACATTTTAGCTCAAAATGGTTTTGATTTACGGCTTTTCCAGGTCAAAAAGCATGGGAAACCTTGCAGGGGGGTATAAAAATAGGAAAAATTTGTTTTCTGAACAGGTCTAAGGATACAGCCTCATGAGCATTTAATACAAAATACATTTAATACAATTTTCTACTTAAGGCTGATGGGGATGATATATTTCCTTAAATTGCTTAGAAATATGATACAGAAATAAATTAAAATATTAATGCTCTTAGCCTCTTGGGGAACTTAAATAATCCAACTAATATTCTGGACATACTGTACTAAGCCAGAAAGAAAGAATAGAATAACACATTTGCATACTAAATAATATCATCACTCGAATCATCATGTTCATGGTATTTGTAGATATCTGAAGTCATCATGTTGACTAGTTTATCATTTACAGCAAAATTGAAACATTCCCGGCCTTTCAAATACCGCTTTGAATGCAGAAGTCCAACTAGAGTTCTGGTTGAGTTTGTTTCTTAGTTTTGTTTTTAAATTGTTTACAGATGAAAATATCCTTTCTGCTGTGGCACTAGAATGAGGAAGACGCAATAGCCCAGAAACAAAACTTGACAAATTTGGAAACATGGGGGTTTCATCACCACTCTTTATTTCTCTAACTGTCTCCCAGAAGCCTTCAACATCATTGATTTCTGAATCAGCAAGATCGGTGTTTCTTAGTACTCTCCATTCTTTGTCTAGGTGATTTATTTTGTCAGGACCTACAATTCCAGGAAATACACTAGCCAGTGGACCAATGGAGACCACATTTCTTGACTTACTTCTTTGGGATCAATGAAGCTCAAATTACTTCTTCCTTGCCGTCGGTTTAACCTCATGTTTTCTTTTAACCTTCATATTAATAATATTATTTCAAGTGATAAAATACATGTTTTTTTCAGAAACCTCAAAAGTCCCCAAATCGAGAGTGAATGTCCCCATGTCCCCATCAGTGCCCCGAAATCCCCAAATATAGGGACAAATTTCCAAATTTGGCAACTCTGATCACAGCTCTGGCTGGGGCGTAGGTGGTGTCAAGGTAAGACACAGCCTGGCGAATGGCGAAGAGTTCTGCTGTCAGAACATCTGTTTCAGGGGGCAGCCGCCACGTCCTGCAGATGTTAGAGCGAGGGTCATAGACGGCAGCGCCTGTAGACGGAATGGTGGGGGAGTGAGAGCCATCAGTGAAGATCTTCAGGTGGTTGTGGTAAAGTGACATGTCGAGGTGACGGAATAAAGGAGCTGCCAGGACGCCAGCTGAGTGTTTGGGAGGAAGATCTGGGACAGTTAGGGCAACCATCGGGGAAATGTCCAGTCAGGATGGAACCGGGGAGTGTTGGCTGATAGGTTGAGTAGGAGGTGGTGGCAGGTTCAGCACAGAGTGGGCCAGCAGTGCACGGACCAGTAGAGGCTGACGGGCTCCAGGAAGCCAGACTGGAGTGTGAGGATCCACACCGGAGGTAGCATAGAGAGTGGCGAGGGGGTGGGATGGTGGCAGGGACATGACGTGGTGGTAATGGTGGCACAGGATCTCCCTCCTGTATACCTGCAACGGGGGGATGCCGCTTTCTGCGTGCAGGGCGATGACAGGTGAGGACCTCATTGCTCCCATGGAGATCCTCAGGGCCGCATTTTGGAGAACATCCAGTTTTCTGAGGGTGGAAAGGGCTGCTGAGCCATAAATATAGCTGCCATAAGATAACTTAATTAGACCTGATGGCCACCTGCTAGTAGAGTAAAAGGAGATCACGACTGGCCCCCAGCGGACACCAGCCACCCGCTTCATGATGTTGAGGCGCCTGTTGCAGGTGGTACGGAGGTACTCAACATGAGACCAGGTCAGGCGGGGACCATCCAGCCGCATACCGAGGAAGGTGTGGGACCTGGTGTAAGGCACCGGGGAGCCACTAAGGCCCGGTTCAGACTTCACGTATTTGCTACGTCCGCCTTGTTATCGTGACGTCACCGTGACGTCACGATGACGTTACCTCGTCTCACTGGTCGATCACTCCCGCTCGCTCATATCAGGAAAAATTACAGTATAAAACCCCCTTGCTTTCCTTACTTCCTCCCTTCTGTACCCCATGACACACCTATTACTCCCTTCACTATATCCCCCTTCACTCCCTGGCCTATCTATAGAGCGCGACAATTCCCTGACAACAGGCTATGACAAAGGTTACGAGTGGAATCTGTATAGCGGGGTCCAAAAGTGTTGCCATATATCGCAGTCGTAGATGTATTTTTCAAGTCACTAATAATTACTACCTATTACACGGCCTGTAGAGGGTATTGGTGACGTAGCGTGATGCTGTAGGAAGGATGGTATATAGTAGCTACTAGAGGGGCACGTGAGAGGATTAGAACTAGAGAACACGAGAAATAACGCATTAAAATATACAGAGGTAGTGGTGGTAGTCGAGCTTACAATCAAGCAGCGGTGCCACTGTTCCGCCTTCAAGCAGCGGAACACAATATTTTCACATCATGTATGTCTTCCATTACTAATATTGTCTTCCAGAATCACTGATGATAAATATATTTTAAATCAGACCTTGGAAACAGCATTATTTTTATATTGCAAAACTTAGTTACGTATAATGTTCTATAGATTGCGGCACCACCGCTCACGCAGCCCGCCAAAAGAATTGGAGGCTCCGAATCTTTTGCCTCCAGACGCACGTCTTTCAAGGTCACACAAGCAGGATGTGACGACACGATGACGTCACGTTGGCAAGACGGACGTAGCAATTACGTGTAGTCTGAACCCCGCATAAGGCTGACAGTGGGCGGAGAGCGGACAGGCAATTGAGGGTGAAGCACATAAAGGAGCTTTTGAAAGCAAATTAACTGAGAGATCCCATGTCCTCACCCAGTCAGTTAATGCTGCTGCCGCCTCCTGCAAGCATAGCTGTGCCTGGGCATGAGAGTTGGCTCTGCTGATGATGGTAATGTCGTCTGCATAGATAAGAAGGTAAGAGTGGGGAGGAATGTGGAGGTCTGAGAGGAGGACATTGAACAGTAAAGGGCTGAGGATGGAACCCTGCGGCACTCCTCTCTGCATTGGACGGGAAGGAGAGGTGGAGGCACCAACCGCAACCTGAAAAGACCGGCCTGACAAGAATGACCGGAGCCAGGCGAGGGTGGGTCCCGTGATCTTCATGGATGCCAACTTACGGAGGATGCCTTCGTGGGATGCAGAGTCAAAAGCCCCCTCTAGATCTACAAAGAGGGAGGTCATGACCTCCCTTCCCCGGTAAGTGTCACAGATGTGATACTCCAACTGCACCAGGACATCCAGGGTGCTCCTGCGGGGCCTGAAGCCACACTGATCCTCACTCAGGAGATGGCCATCCTCCAGTCACCAGGATAGGCGAGTGGCCACCAATCGCTCCAGGAGCTTACCCACGCAGGAGAGGAGAGCGATAGGTCGGTATGAGGACGGGAGTGTGGAGTCCTTCCCGGGATTGGGTATGGGTAGCAGGGTGGAGGATTTCCAGTACGTAGGGAAGACGCCCCAGAGCCAACTGGTGTTGAAGAGGGAGAGTGCCGTGGTCTTCAAGGGAGGTGTCATGTGAAGGAGGAACTCATACGGCACGTTGTCCCGGCCCGCAGTTTTCCCCGGTCTTAAGATGGACAAGGCCCGGTCCATCTCATCAGTCGTGAAAGGACTGGTGAGTGCCGGGATGCCAGGGGATGCAACAGCATTATCTATTGCCGCATTGATGTTAAGGGACGATGAGAGAGGACATCGTAGACCAATCTTGTCCTGGTAGTGTGCGGCAAGTAATGCAGCCTTCTGCGGGTCATCTAGAAAGGGGTTGGCACCATCCTTTAGGGGCAGTGAGAGGCGTTGTTTAGTGACCTCCATGGAGTTGAAAAAATCCCACGTACGCTTTGTGGAGGAGGATGGAGAGAGGGAAGCGCAGTGGGCGCCCCATGCCTTCCTCTGGGCGAGGAGGATGGTCCTGGCACATATGGCATCGAGTCTACGATACTCAACCCCAAGCTGTAGTGTGGGCCTTCGACGCCATAGGTTCCACACCCTCCTACGGGCCTTGACTGCCTGGGCGCAGTCTTCGCTCCACCAAGGTTTGCCCGGACGGCGAGAGGCGCGACGCGTCGAGAGATGGAAGGCAGCCTTTCCCTCGTCCTCCAGGAACGCGGAAAGGGAGGCAGTGGCGTCCTCCAGGGGAAGGGAGGAGAGATCCGGTGTGTCGTGGAGTGCTGCCTCGAAGAGGTGCCAGCTGTAAGGCGTGGGCGTGAACTAACAGCGAGGCAAGCAACCGGGGTGAGGCCCATGGCAGTAACGGCAGGGAAGGAGGCAAGGAGGTGAAGGTGATCACTCCCCATGTAAGGGCCAGTGGTGATGGTCATAGCACTGAGGGCTGGGTCTCCAAGGAATAGGTCAAGGACAGATGTAGCATCCGTGTGAGGATGGTGACGGGTAGTGAAACTCGAACCCCCGGGCAGACCCGGGGGTGAAAGAAGGAACAGGCGAGAGGAGTCAAGGATGAGCTGAAAGAGCGCCCTCCCGGAGGTGTTGGTGAGGTGGAGAGGGAGGTCAGGTTCCCAGCACCTGTGATGGGCATTGAAGTCACCCATGATGACAACAGGCGGAGGAAGGAGGGAAAAGTAGTGGATCAGTTCCCGGTATGTGGCACGATCAGCGTTATAGCAGACCGCTACGGAGAGCCCACCCTGTTGCGTAGCAATCCTGGCTGCGCCCACTTCGAGGCGGCCGTTCTGCCACTGGGAGGGCAAGGGGGGAATGGGTAAGGGTGTCGTGAACAGCAAGGAGGACGCCGCCTCCACGCCCCTGGGGTCTGTCCTTCCGGATGATGGTGTAGCCGGTGAGGTTGAGAGAGAGGTGGGGGGAGAGCCACGTCTCACACAACCCAACCACAGAAGGTAAAGTTTCCCCCAAGTAGGTCTTAAACTCGGGGGTCTTTCTGGGCAGGGAACGGGCGTTCCACAGGAGCAGGGAGAGGGCCATTATTGGAGGAAAACGGAGAAGACGGAGGAGAGTGCTGGCCAAAGACTGGCTAGTATGGCAGGGACTGACGAGCCCTGTTGGTGAAGGTGGTAAGCTTCCATGAGAAGGGTGAAAATCTGCGGCATGACGAATTGTGTCTTGTTGTGGATGGAACAGGACGCGGAGGGGGCCGAAAGTGAGGCGTGTTGGGCGGTGGTAGTAGCCCAGGGAGGCGCTGGGGCCGCGAGAGGCAGCACGGGGGGCAGAGGAGGCAGGCACGGCACCTTCCCGAGAGAGGGAGGACGGCGGGTGGTGGACTTCCACCTCTGTCGTGGAGTGGACGAGGTCTAAATGGGAGGCAGGAGAATATAAACCCCAGCAAGCGTCATGGGTGCAGCCGGCTGGCGGGGCGATCGGCCATGGCGTCTGGGTCTCGGGGAACGGGGCGCGAGGAAAGGAGGAGAAGGGGGAAGAGGGTCCTGGAGAGGGTCATCATCCTCCGTTGGGTCTTGTAGAATACTGTACCTGTTCCCCGTGGTAACAGCGGAATAAGCGACATCGGGGTGGACGGCCCTGGGCGATGGTGCAGCCGTAGGGGACGGCACAGTGGGAGGTCGTGATGGAGGAGGTGGCCGGGATTTCGGGAGTGGGAGGAGACGCAGACGTCTGTTGATATCAGGAAGGGGCATCCCTTCCTGGACCAGCCTGCCGTATAGATGGTGGGCCTCCTGGTTGAAAGGGCAGTGGGCAGACCTTGGGCCATGGGACCCCCCACACTGTAAACAGTGGAAAGGCCTGTCACAGGCAACTTCCGCCACTTGGCTCGGGTGGGGGCCACTGCAGCGGGTGCAGCGCACGGATTAGCGGCAGGTGTTGATGGAGTGGCCAACTTTTAGACAGGCAGGGCAACGGAAGATCGGGAGCAGGTAGGGCTGTGGCCAGAACACCAGCTGGCCGATGCATACCCTTGGTGGTAAGGAACCTGTCACCTTGAGACGGATCCACCTACCCGTGGTGGAGCGGGGCAGGTGTCGGGGGGGGATCCACGAGACCTCCTCGATGTTACTGCCGTCCAGGGCCCTCAGGGTACGGCGGATCTCCTCAAGGTCCTTAGTCTCGGTAGATAGCTTCCCATACTGCGCCTGGGCACCGACCCGCTCGGCACGGTGGCAAGTGACCTGTCATTCACCTAGGGTGAAGGTGTCGTCCTGTAGGATGGGCACCTTAATTGGGGATAACACGTTCTCCCACAGTGCAACCACCAAGGCTGACCCATTACCTAGGGAGCGGGTCTACCCCTCAATGATGTACTTGCCCAATGGGCTGGTATGAAGGGCATGAGAAACCCGGCCGGGGTGAGAGAAAACACGGGCGCCATTACAGGCCCGAAGCAGGAAAGAAACCCGAGTTTGCGTGTCCGGGGGTTGCTGCTGCTGCTCCTGCTGGTCCTGGGGCTGCTGTTAATGCTCCTATTGGTCCTGGGGCCGCTGTTGCTACGCCTGGGGCCGCTGTTGCTGCTCCTGTGTTGTGCGGGGGGCCTTCCGGGTTTCCCTGGGCGGGGAGAGCGGGCCGCGCTTGTTGGAGAGAGGAGGGAATGCCGTATCCACGTCCATGTCGGCCACAGGCCCAGGCATGGTGGTGGCGACGGCCGCCGGAGGGACGGCAGGACCAGGGAACACAGGGGACGGGGAAAAGGCACTAATCCTAATGTCAGGCGAGCCGACAGGGGGGCGCGCGCACCCCAACACAACCGTGTGTCGGTGAATAGTCTAGTCCACAGAGCGGCACGTCCTAACCCGACGGTGGACCGTGTTCCACGAGCTAGTCCGCACTCCGCAGCAAGTGTTGGGGAGGAGAGGATCCTGCACTAGGGCATAAGAACATAAGAACATAAGAAAATAAGGAAGCTACAAGAGGCCGCGAGGCCTACACGTGGTAGTTCCTGTCACCTAACACTACCTACATCCACCTTTCATCCCCATCCATGAACCTATCCAGCTCCCCTTTAAAGCTCCCCAATGACTCAGCACTAACTACCTGTCTACTGAGACCATTCCATTCATTCACCACCCTATTTGTGAACCAGTTTTTCCCTATTTCCTTTCTAAATCTACGCTTTTCCAGCTTGAATCCGTTACTTCTTGTTCTACCCTGGTTAAAAGCCGTAAGTACTTTTCCTACCTCTCCTTTATTAAATCCCTTTATCCACTTAAAAACTTCTATCAGATCGCCCCTTACTCTGCGTCTCTCGAGTGAGTGTAATTTTCATAACTTCAATCACTTCTCATAACTAAAGTTACGCATCCCTTGTATCATTTTGGTCATCCTTCTCTGCACTTTTTCTAACAACACTATATCCATCCTGTAATATGGAGACACTGAACTGCATAGTCTAGGTGAGGCCTGACTAGAGCCAGATAAAGCTTTAGAATAACTTCCGCACTTCTACTTTTAACATTTCTGGTAATGAATCCTAATACTCTATTAGCTCTATTTTTGGCCTCAATACATTGTTTCCTAGGTCGGAGGTCTGGGCTCACCCTCACTCCAAGATCTTTTTCACCTTCTGATCTTTTCAGCGATACATTGCTTATGGTGTATCTATTACCAGGGTTTTTTCTACCAACATTCATAACGCTACATTTATCAATATTAAATTCCATCTGCCATCTGACTGCCCACTCGTTAAGTTTATCTAAAGCGGCTATTACACGGGCACTATTCTGCTCAGTGAGCAGATTTCACTGAGCAGTTTTGAGGATTTTGCTCGACGAAAGCCTGTTTGGTTGAGCAAAAAGGGAACTACTTCGAAGCTATTTTTGCTCGTCATTTGAGTGAGCAAAAACGTTTTCTGTTATAAAGGACCGAAATTAGTGTATGACTATATTATTTATTGCAAGATCTTTTTCTTCTAAAACTCTCAAGAAGACATCAACATGCCTGCTGACTGGACAGACGAGATGGAAAGCTTACTGATTGACTTAGTTCAGGCACATCCTACAATATGGAACATATATAGCCCTTTATTTGTTAAAAAAACATTAAAAAAGAAAACATACACCTTCAATACCTAAGAAGCCTGACCTTCTAAGTCATTTATTTACGGTGATACACAGGCGACAGGTGTGTTGCGAGGCCGTACAGGTGTGTAGTGACAGGTGTGGTGTATATGGTAAAGCGAGAGAGGCTAAGAGTGCAGCGTTAGCACCCGAGTGTGTGTGTCTGACCTAAAGAGCGAACGCGTAGTTCTCGTCCACTATAACGGCGTCAGCCCCGTACCGCCACGGCCACGGGTACGGCGCGGGCCACAGTGGTCCATAGAAGCTACTCACGGGGATTACAGGAAGTTTAAATGAATCAAAAGCCTTTGGCCTAATCAAAAAAACTTTCTTAATTAGGTATATTGAATTGAAAGTAGTTAGTTTCGTACACTGATTTTGAGTATTTTCGTACATACCTGGTGTCATTTCGTAACTCTAGTAGTGAAGTTCAACTCTGCGCTGAGTGTACGAAACGACTATGGTTTCATGTAGACTACGAAACAACTTTTGGTAATAATGGACGAGAGTTTCGCGGTCGTTTTCAGAGACACCAACTATTTTTGGTAAAACTTTGGAAGAAGTCCTTCACCCTTATCTTTTTTTTCTTCCCCCTGTAGCCAACAAGCCTGGGGAACTGGCGGGAATACGGGGTTTTTGGGTGGGGGAAGCAAATATAAGTGATTTATGGCTCCCCAAAAAATCATCAAAGTCACTATAAGTAAAAATCTAACCTAACCTAACCTTAACCACAAAGTATACCTAACCTAACCTAACCTAACCTTAACCACAAAGTATACCTAACCTAACCTAACCTTAACCACAAAGTATACCTAACCGAACCTAACCTAACCTTAACCACAAAGTACTACCTACCTAACCTAACCTAACCACAAAGTACCTACCTAACCACAAAGTATACCTACCTAACCTAACCTTAACCACAAAGTATACCTAACCTAACCACAAAGTATACCTAACCTAAACCTAACCTTAACCACAAATATACCTAACCTAACCTAACCTAACCTTACCTTAACCACAAAGTATACCTAACCTAACCTTAACCACAAAGTATACCTAACCTAACCTAACCTTAACCACAAAGTATACCTAACCTTAACCACAACGTATACCTAACCTAGCTTAACCTAACCTTAACCACAAAGTATACCTAACCTAACCTAACTTAACCTAACTGGACTTAGAATTTTTTGAGGCACCTCATATTTCATAGCGGCCGTGTGGGTTAACCAAGGCTGAGCGCACGCTGGAACCTTTACAGATGTGAAGTACAATAAGCATACAATACAGTGCGGTAGTTCATTTCAGTCAAAGCCGGAAGGATGAGTTCCAAAGTATTTCCCTATTTTTTCTTGGCCTACAATAGGTGCTTGTTCTAATGGAGAGTTTTATTTTGTGCAACCCCCCCCCCCCCCCAAAAAAAAAAAATTATAATAATAATGAAACCTAACCTAACCTTATAGGTTTTAATGAAACTTAACCTAACCTTTAAGGTTTTAATGAAACCTAACCTAACCTTACAGGTTGTAATGAAACCTAACCTAACTTTAACCACAAAGTATACTTTTTTTTTTTTTTTTTTTTTTTTTTTTTTTTTTTTTTTTTTTTTTTTTTTTTTGCGCAAAATAAAGCTATCTCCATTCAAAAGCACGCTTTAGGAAGCGCTATGATCATTTGTATCATAACCCACTCAGGTCTGTATGCATTTTGCTCATCAAAACACAGATCACCGTGTAATAGTTTCGTTGAGCAGCTCAGTGAAATCTGCTCAGTGAGCAGAAAAGTGCCCGTGTAATAGCGCCTTAAGTCTCCCTGCAATATGTTTACGTCAGACTGTGACCCAATAATCCTACCTAACTTAGTATCATCAGCAAACTTGCTGATATCACTGCTAATCCCACTATCCAAGTCACTGATGTAAATAAAAAATAGTAATAGGCCCAAAACAGACCCTTGTGGAACTCCACTTGTCACCAGTCCCCATTCAGATTTGAAACCATTAATTGTAACCCTTTGTTGCCTATTACTTAGCCAAGCTCTGATCCAATGAAGAACCTTCCCATCTGTACCATGAGGCCTAACCTTATTTAAGAGTCGCTCGTGTGGTACTTTGTCAAATGCCTTACTAAAGTCCAGATATATTATATCATAATCCTTATCATTATCTGCCGTCTCATAAACTTTCCTATAAAAACTCAATAAATTGGTGAGACATGACCTATCCTTGGTGAATCCATGTTGTGAATCATTGATCAAACTATGTTTATCTCTAATGTTTTTTGCAATAATAGATTCCAATAATTTACCCACCACTGATGTTAGACTTACGGGTCGATAATTTGACTTTAGTCCTCTGTCTCCCTTCTTAAATATGGGAACAACATTTCCTTTCCTCCACAATAATGGCACATCGCCTATCTCAACCGATTTCCTAAAAATGTGCACTAACGACTCACTAACAACCTCCTTGCATTCCTTTAATACCCTGGGATACACTTCATCTGGTCCTGGCGATTTAAAAATTTTCATTTTTTCTATACCCTTTTCCACCATTTCCCTAGTTATCACAATATCTTTGAGTTTCTCCTCATCGCTTCCTATGAACATCTGTTCACTATCAGGTATCGTCTGTGTATCCTCCTCCGTAAAAACACTTAAGAAATAATCATTTAGACGCTTACACATATCCTCATCCGTATTTAAAGTAATCGTCCAGACCATTTCATCATTCCTGATTTGATGTAGTTAGAGTATAGCCATTATCGAGAGTATCAACAATATGTTGTCACTTCTTACATCCAGTCAGCCGTTTTTTAATAATCCGCAATCAAAATCTGTAAATTCCCCGAGCTTCGAAAACGCTCATGGCAACTGGCAGACGATGCGCCACGGCTCGGTGACGTAGCAAAAGGGAGGCTCCTCTTCCCGCGCTGCTGTGTGTGTGTGTGTGTGTAGTAGTGTTTGTGTGTGTGTGTGTAGTAGTGTTTGTGTGTGTGTAGTAGTGTTTGTGTGTGTGTGTGTGTGTGTGTTGTGTGTGTGTGTGTGTGTCGTAGTAGTGTGTGTGTGTGTGTTGTGTGGGGCGTAGTAGTGTGTGTGTGTGTTTTGTGTGTGCGTAGTAGTGTGTGTGTGTGTGTGTGTGGTAGTAGTTTTGTGTGTGTGTTATGTTTGTGTGTGTAGTAGTGTTTGTGTGTGTGTAGTAGTGTTGTGTGTGTGTGTGTAGTAGTGTTTGTGTGTGTGTAGTAGTGTTTGGTGTGTGTGGTAGTGTGTGTGTGTGTTGTAGTGTGTTGTGTGTGTGTGTGTGTGTAGTGTGTTGGTGTGTGTGTGTGTGTGTGTGTAGTAGTGTTTTGTGTGTGTGTGTAGTAGTGTTTGTGTGTGGTAGTGTGTTTGTGTGTGTGTGTGTAGTAGTGTTTGTGTGTATGTGTAGTATGTTTGTGTGTGTGTGTAGTTTGTGTTTGTGTTTGTGTGTGTGCGTAGTGTTGTGTGTTGTGTGTGTTTGTGTGTGTGTGTGTGGTAGTAGTGTTTGTGTGTAGTGTAGTAGTGTTGTGTGTGTGTGTGTAGTAGTTGTGTGTGTGTGTAGTATGTTGTGTGTGTGTAGTAGTGTTTGTGTGTTGTGTGTGTAGTAGTGTTTGTGTGTGTGTGGTTGTGTGTGTGTGTGTGTAGTAGTGTTTGTGTGTGTGTGTGTGTGTTGTGTGTTATAGTGTTGTGTTGTGTTGTGTTAGTAGTGTTGTGTGTGTGTGTAGTAGGTTGTGTGTGTGTTTGTTGTGTGTAGTAGTGTTTGTGTGTGTGTGTGTGTAGAAGTGTTTGTGTGTGTAGTAGTGTTGAACCTCAGCAGGCTCCGTAACACCTGTTCATCCACCTCGTACTCTGGCTCAAACATATAGGGTTGGGCTCCATCACAATCTGGTTGTTTTCCTCATATACGCGAGCAGCGTCATTTAGTTCGGTCTCAGATTAAGCATCGTACTCTAGATCTTTCAAAGCGACAGATTCACTGTCTGACACCTAAGTACAATCGCTCACCATAACATTTGCCGACAGGTCTCACAGAGGCAGACGAGTGTTGTTTACATTGGAACGTCCCTTTTGTGACGTCATCAATAACATGCGTAGCCCTGTTGGAGGGAAGAACATTTTTTTCGCGCGCTTTTTACAAAAGTCGTGTTTTTACGGAAATAAAGCCTGGAAATCAATTATTTTTGGTGGATTAGGTGTTTTGAATGTTCATTTAACATAATTAGGCAAAACAAAATTGGGTCTGGACAACTACTTTAAGACCTCACCCTGTCCTGACCTTAACGGCCCAACTAATTCCCTTGTCTTTGTTTTATAAACCTGATAGAACCCCTTTGGGTCCCTTTTCGCCTGTTCTGCTACTTTAATCTCATAATTGTTCTTAGCAACTCGAGTTAATTTCTTCACTGTCCTCGCCATCACGTTATACTGTTCTTTGTTTACCAATCCTGCCTTGAACCTTCAATAAATGTTTCTTTTTACTCCAATGTTGTGTTTTAACTTGGTGGTCATCCATTTTGGACCTTATTTCCCTATAAGGAATATTTTTTTTCTGTCCGTCAATTATATTCCTTACAAATGAGGTATAATCCTCCTCGGCTCCTACCTCACTTCCCCTTCTAACCTCTCTAATTACCTCCTCAGCCCTGACCTCACTTCCCTGTCTAACCGCTCTAATTATCTCCTCAGCCTCGACCTCACTACCATATCTGACCGCGCCAATTACCTCCAGGTGCCTTCCTAATCCTTCATAATTGGCCTTTCCAGCTGTCAACGCCCTGTCCTGGGAAAATTTCTTCTCCTCCATCCCACACCTCTTATTAATAACCTCCAGGTGTCTTCTTAATCCCGCATAATTGGCCTTTCTGAAATTAGGTATTCGATGCCTATTGCCACTTAATTTTCCAACTTCCCATTTTAAGCTAAATCTGATCTCATAATGGTCGCTATTATCTAAATTCCCCCCGACCTCCACATTTGTAACTAAATCGTCTCTATTTGTCAGCAATAGATCTATAATATTATCTCCTCTAGTAGGTTCCTTGATTGCTTGACTTAGGAAGTTATTCTGGATTATATTTAACAATTCATCTGCATCGCTGTCACCTATGATTAAATCCCAGTCTATATTCCTAAGATTAAAATCTCCCACCACGCATAATCGATTATATCTGCAGGCCTTGTTTATTTCTTCCCATATAGGAGCTGAATCCTCTTTACATAAGTTTGGAGGCCTATACACTACACCCAAAACCATTTTCTCAGTTCCCTTCGTAACCTTACCCATATAGACTCTTGCCTGTTTATCTGTTTTTATAACATTGTTATGCGTATTTTCGTGACGTTCACCGCCTGGTTCAGTCCAGTCCGGACCGGTCAGGGTGGACTGATGGTCGCGAAATACATCGAACTAGCCCCGTCCCATTCGTCGTTCCTATTGGCTGGGTGGATCGAGTGGGCGGTACTGAACTGAATGTGGAGGCGGCAGGCGTCCATCTGTAAAATCCTTTTTGTCGTCCCGCCTTTTAACCTTTTGCTGAAGACTGTTACAAAAACCTACCACGCCTGTGATACTTAGTCTTTGGTCGGCCATCATGGTGTTTCATGTCTATCAGGAGCACGAGAAGCTCCTGGTTTGCCTTCCCCGCTGACTGTAGTGCGCAGCGCCAGTTTCTCCCCACACTGGTCCAAGGTGGTCCTGGTATGGTGGCCCGGACCGGACTGGACTGGGCCTGAACCGTTCTAGACTGCCTCGCAAAAACAGTGACCGCCCGGGACTAGCCCAGTCCGGAACCGGGCCAGAGCGGTCGCGAAAATACGCTATTAGCACAACACTGCAATGTCATCTCTTGCATAAAGCGCAACCTCCTCCTCGTCTGCCTACTCTGTCCTTGTGAAATAACTTATACCAGAACTTGTTTATCAAGATTCAAGAGTCTGGCCTTACCAACGGCACTCCGTACAGTTTCCTCTTCTCGAATGCCAATATCCTTGCTGTATTGACCATATTTCCTAAGATATCCTAAATTGATCTTTTAATTTCTGAAATGAACTCACGGCTCACCTCAAGGAAGTTAGAGAACACCCCAACTTTATTGGTTCCCCTGCACCGCCTCCGTCTGTCCCCTACCCTCGCTGCCCCTGCTGCTGGGAAAAGTCCCGGAAACCATTTACCACTTTTGCTGCAGTGTCCGCGCTTCACGCCCACCGTGTGGTGCTACACTCAACTCGTCGCCCTGAACGTCACCAAACCCGTGACCTGACCACCCTGCTGGCGGCGGCTGACGTTTCCCCCCCTCACGGCAACACGCCGTCATCCGCCTCACCTGTGCCTTCTTGAGGAAGACAGGTCACCTGCCACGCCTGTGATAGCATCAAAGGTCATCACCAAGGCAAATAGTGTTCCCCAAGGGATCCTCGCAGCCCTAAAACAACAACAACAACATCAATATATAGTCTGGTAAGAAGGGTGGTAACATTTCGGTAGTGGGCTTTCACCGATTTCGAGGCCGAAACTAGTTTTCCTGAATATTCTCATGTGTTTTGAATGAATCTGGCACTCTTTTTTGTCTGAAATAAATGTTTGTTTACAGGTGGGGAGGTGCCCCCCCCCCCCTCCTGGCCCGCCCCGCAAACCTTGCTCCGCTTTACATTGCCATAGTATTGATCTTTTATTCTTTTCGGTAATAATGGACGAGGACTTCGCGGTCGTTTTCAGAGACACGACTAATTTTTCCTGGCCTAAAATAGGTGCTTTTTCTAATGGATATAGTTTAATTTTCCGGAAACCCTTAAAGAAATTGTCCAGACCCATTTTATTTTTGCTAATTATGTTGAAATTTTACATTTCAAAACACCTAATCACCAAAAATAATTGATTTCCAGGCCTTATTTCCGTAAAAACACGACTTTTGAAAAAAAGCGCGCGAAAAAAAAAAAATCTTCCCTCCAACAGGGCTACGACTGTATTGATGACGTCAGAACAGGGACGCCCGCAGACACTCTGTCTGACACCTGGTCGGCAAATGTTATGATGACCGATTGTACTTCGGGGTCAGACAGTGAATCTGTTGCTGTGACCGACACTCTTCCCACACACAAGCCTGCACACACGCCTGCGCCACCAACACCCTTCCTGCACCACACAACACACACGTGTGTGGAGGGCGTGTGTGCAGGCGTGTTTGTTATAAGGGGGTCGGTGTGCAGGCGTTGTGTGGGAAGGGTGTCGGTGTGCAGGCGTGTGTGTGGGAAGGAAGCGTGTGTGTTGGGGAAAGGGGGCGTGTGTGTGGGAAGGAGGCGTGTGTGCAGGCGTCTGTGTGGGAAGGGTGTCGGTGTGCAGGCGTGTGTGTGGGAAGGAAGCGTGTCTGCAGGCGTGTGGTGCAGGCGTGTGTGTGGGAAGGAGGCGTGTATGCAAGCGTGTGTGTGGGAAGGAGGCGTGTGTGCAGGCGTGGGGTAAAACTTTGGAAGAAGTCCTTCACCCCTATCTTTTTTTTCTTCCCCCTATAGCCAAAAAAGCCTGGGGAACTGGCGGGAATACGGGGTTTTTGGGTGGGGGAAGCAATATAGTGATTTAGGCTCCCCCAAAAAACATCAAAGTCACTATATGTAAAAATCTAACCTAACCTAACCTTAACCACAAAGTATACCTAACCTAACTAACCTAACCTTAACCACAAGTATACCTAACCTAACCTAACCTTAACCACAAAGTAACCTAACCTAACCTAACCTTAACCACAAAGTATACCTAACCTAACCTTAACCACAAAGTATACCTAACCTAACCTAACCTTAACCACAAAGTATACCCAACCTAACCTTAACCACAAAGTATACCTAACCTTTCCTTAACCACAAAGTTATACCTAACCTTTAACCTTTAAACCCTTTAAAACCCCAAGTTACCTTAACCTAACCTTAACCACAAAGTATACCTAACCTAACTAATCTAACCTTAACCACAAAGTATAACCTAACCTAACCTTAACCACAAAGTATACCTAACCTAAAACCCAACCTAACCTTAACCACAAAGTATACCTAACCTAAACCTAACCTTAACCACAAAGTATACCTAGCCTAACCTAACCTTAACCACAAAGTATACCTTTAAACCAACCACCCCCTTAACCACAAAGTATACCTAACCTAACCTTAACCACAAAGTATAACCTAACCTAAACCCAACCTTAACCACAAAGTATAACCTAAAACCTAACCTAACCTTAAACCCCAAAGTATACCTAACCTAACCTAACTGATTAGAATTTTTTGAGGCACCTCATATTTCATAGCGGTCGTGTTTGGGGTTTAAACCCAAAGGGTGAGCGCACGCTGGAACCTATACAGATGTGAAGTATAATAAGCATACAATACAAGTGGGGGTAGTCATTTCAGTCAAAGCCGGAAGGATGAGTTCCAAAGTATTTCAGGTCGTGTGTGTGGGAAGGGTGTCGGTGTGCAGGCGTGTGTGTAGGAAGGAAGCGTGTGTGCAAGGCGGTGTGGGGGGGGAAGGAGGCGTGTGTGGGAAGGGTGTCGGTGTGCAGGCCCTGAGTTGGGAAGGGGGTCGGTTTTGAAAGGCGTGTGTGTGGGACGGAGGCGAGTGTGCAGGCGTGAGTGTGGGAAGGGTGTCGGTGTGCAGGCGTGTGTGTGGGGACGGAGGAGTGTGTTGGGAAGGAGGCGTGTATGCAAGCGTGTGTGTGGGAAGGGTTTTCGGTGTGCAGGCGTGTTGTGTGGGAAGGAAACATGCTGCACCCATAAAGGATGCATGCATGTGGCATATAGCAAAAAAAATCTATCAGAAACCCCCCAAATATCTGCAAGTACTATTATATTTATCTCTGTGTTTACGTGCCTCTGATCAGCGCGGAAGAGGAAGCCTCCCTGATGCTACGTCACGGAGCCTGAGCCTGAGCGTCTGCAAATCTTGAGTGCGTTTTGAGAACTCGGGGAATTTGCAGATTTTGTTGCGGATTATTTAAAAACGGCTGACTGGATACAAAAAGTGGACGATTATTTTTGATATACTCGTCAATGGGTATGATTTGATTGCATTAAAAACAGGAATGATGAAATGGTCTGGACGATTACTTTAATTTTAAAAAAAAAAAAAAAAAAAAAAAACGAAATTTATGGATCCATTTCCATTTAAAAACACGGTTTTCTCCATCAGAAAAAAGCACTAAAACTTGTCCGGGAGAAATTAGTCAGGTCTCAGATAACAGGGAAGTGATTGAATAGAACATATCAAACCTAACCTTAACCTAACCTTATAGGTTTTCATTAAACTTAACCTTAACCTTAAAGTAATCGTCCAGACCATTTCATCATTCCTGATTTAATGCAGTCAAAATATAGCCATTATCGAATATATCAACAATATGTTGTCACTTTTTGCATCCAGTAACCTGTTTTTAAATGATCCGCATTCAAAATCTGTAAATTCCTCGAGCTCTCAAAACACAACTGACGACCAGCAGACGACGGACCACGGCTCGATGTCGTCACGGCAGGCAGCCTCCCAGCCCGGTGCTCATACAAATACACGTAAACTCATTAAAAAATATAGTACTTGAAGAATTTTTGGTGTTTCTGATATTTTTTTTTTTTTGTGCAGCGCCGGGAAGTGGTGGGCGAGAGGCACGCAGCTAGACAATCTGCTTCACACCGCGCGCCTCTCGCCCGGCGCTGCACACATATATCGTGGCCAAATAGGTCGGAAATGGGTGCTAAGGTCTCTGGAAAGGCACAGCTTTCTTGCTGTATCCATAAAGGATGCAAGTATATGCCATATCGCAATTTTTTTTATAAGAAACACCCAAAATTCTTCAAGTAGGCCCTACTATATTTTTTTCTGAGTTTACGTGTATTTGTATGAGATCCGGACTGGGAGGCTGCCTGCCGTGACGTCACCAGCAAGTTTTGCGCCACGGCTGGAATGGGGCTGTTGTTTTTCCCGCGCTTTTTACAAAAGTCATGTTTTTAGGGAAATAGGGCGTGGAAATTAATTATTTTTTGTGGATTAGGTATTTTGAATGAACATTCAACATAATTATGCAAAGAAAAAATTGGGTCTGGACGATTACTTTAATATATTTTAAGAACGGGGCCAGCTGCTGGCAGGTTAGTTTAGGTTAAATTTGTTTAATAAATAGTGGTTACAGTCCAAATTTTTATTTAAAAAAACTGGTCCTGCGGCGGGGTGGCACAGCACGGGCGCGGGTCCACAGCGGTTGGAGGTATGCCCGCCCAAGTATGTTATTACCGAAAAAAACAAAGGATTTACGACAAACGGTTAGCAGATTAATTCAAAACACACAAAACTCACTAGAAAAAAAAAAGTTTCCTCCACGAAAGTGAGATGTTGTTCTGGAAATTTTCTGACTGCGCTGCCCAGACTTATGTGCAGAGGGGACCTCATATAACACAGGTGTCCTTCGTAGTGAGACCGGGGTTTTCTGGAATACTACCGTGCAGCCCCTCCAGTTAGCTCATCTGTAGGTCACAAGATAGCGAGTATTGTATTAAACTGCAGTTTTACCCAATTTTACTTTGTGGTCCATCAAGGGTACCTCGGGCTATATTCAAGAATGCTCGTCAAATCCCGGCCGGTGGAGATTTTCCACCGTCGTACCTCCACTGGTAACATCTACAAGAACTGCCCCGACTGGTGGATATTTGACAGGCGTACCAACACAAGCGAGCCCAAAGCGGCATCAGTATTTTGACTGTTTTAATACATATCTAATACATTTTTACTAGTGAAATTTATCATTTCTGACATTAAAATAATAGCTAAGTTAGTGTTCGCCACTTGTCTGAGGCGTTGGTGCAGAAAAAATTGGCCTGAGTGATGCTTGCGAGTACATTTGAACTGCCCGCCGCCACTGCTCCACACAATGGCCACCTCCATTCTCCCGCCGCCGCCCGGCTTCCTCACAAGTTAACACACCTATATAAGGCCTCCTGGACCTGATTTTACCTTAATGATGACACGTGTGCATTCACAGTGTATGGCTGTCACTCTCGGTTGTGTTGAAAACTCTCCTGTAATGGTCTGGGAAGAAATACGATGGAATAAGTGGAGAGCGGGGTGAAGGGGGGATGTGCAAGTTGTCGCCAATCAGCTGACTCAAACCTCCACCCCTGAGCTCGACGCGTTGCGTCGTATTTTGATTCTTGTATACCAAAAACCGATACAACGGGTGGAGAAAAATTCTTGAATATGGCCCCTCATCAGCATACACAGACAAACACCAATCACCAATCCTTAGTTACCAGTCAACCTGGCAATAGTCACCCAGCAGACATTCACCACTCATCAGCCACCAGCTAGTTACCCAGCAGTCTTGTTGTTCTTGTTTTAGGGCTGCGAGGATCCCTTGGGGAACATTATGAGCCCTGCAGTCACCAGTCACATTATAAAGTCAACAATCCGGTGACTTTGACAACAATATATCTGATCTTGTTTTGTCTGCGGGTGAGGGACACACACACACAGGCTGGTCAGGAACACACGGTGAATGTAGCGCCTTCTACACACACATACACACATACATGTGTAACATGCGTGTTCCCTCAGGGAAAGCACGCCTAACAGACATCCACCACTGTTTACTTTTTTTCTTGTCTATGCACACAGATATGAGCGCTCTCTGGTGTTTTAGCAGATTGGCACAAAACAAACATTGCATGTTCTCTTTGTCTGGGACATGTGAAAGGATAGGTACTGATGGTCTACTGATCTATAAATAGCCGATCAGCTGGGTGAGGACTGAGTGGAGCGGGAAAGAGAAGGGAGTCTGAAGTGACGGTCATGAGTCGTCTATGTCACAACCAATCACAGTGCGTTCCGTGGCCACGTCATATTTTGGCCCCAAAAGCTGCATAGACCTCATTCATGGTGCATTTTTAAGCAGAATTAATATAATTACATTGATATGTAGATTATATTGCATCCAAAGCTTCTTAACCCTTTCTGCACCGTCACGTACCCATATACGTGATTAATTCTAAGGAATACTGTAAGATGGTTTTGTTGCTTGGAGTTGTATTTATGTTACTGTATGTCGCACTGGGGATACTGGAAGCTCCGCCCACTCCACCAGCAGCTAATCAGAGACCGTAACGTCACACTGTCTATACTAATAGGAGGAGATTTACCCAAGGGATGCCAGTCATGATTATGCCCCCAGCAAGGAAGGATATACTGCTTTGTGTCTTCGTGGCTTAGCTATCTTGGATCTTTTATATTTCGTGCGTTTTTCACCATGGAGGCTGATACAGAGTCCACTTCCGGTTCAGAATACCTGCCAGGTGACTCTGATCGTGAGGACAGTGATCTAGATGATGATAGTGAAGATGAAATATATTCCGACAACGAGGCTGTTGTTGACGCAGATTGGTCTTTCATATCCGACATCTTTGAAGACGATGATAGACTAGACGCTGTGCCCGCGTTCAGTGGTGACGTCACCGGGGAGATTCGTGCGTCCGTCCCACATTTTTCCTCCCCAAGAGAGGCGTTTTGTCACATTTTTGATGCAGAAGTGATAGATAAATTATGTTTGTGGATGAACGAAAGGGCAGCTGAATATTTTACTAGTACAGGTAAAAGAAAAGTGAATGAAATTATATGGCGGCCTGTCAAAGGGGATGAAATGCACGTGTTCATTAGCTTGTTGATGATGATGGGGATTATGAAATTACCGAGGATGTATATGTATTGGTCACATACTGTGCAGACTAGTACTACTACTACATCTAATACTACTATCCTGTTGTACCTAACTACTCTATAAAAAGTTATGGGTATTTGGCAAGGTTTTGTGGGTGGATACCCCGCGGGGGAGCGAGCGGGCGGGAGCGGTATAGAGGCCTAATGAGCGTGTGCGGTGCGGAAAGGGTTAATGGTCTGCATTTTAGGTGTAAGTAAACGGGTCAATTTTCTGGACCTTGCAAAATTCAGAAGGAGAGAACTGTTAATGTTCGTGGTACCAGAGCCATGGGGACCAACACATAACTCATAGCCATCTCTCACAGTGCCAGTAGTAGCATTGAAGTCGCCCAAGACAATGAGTGTGTCCTGAGGAGGACACTAGTCTAATACAGAGCCTAGTTTGGCATAGAACATCTTCTCTTTAGTTTCACACCTCGGTAGGAGTGTACACTGCAACAAGAGACATGAAACCCAGAGTGTGACTCTAGCCACTCGCATTATACGCTTATCAACCAGAGTAACCTCAAGAACAGACTGCTGCAGTTTGCTGGAGATGGCTATAGCTACTCCCCGGACATGGTCGCCATTGCTCATGCCAGACCGGTAGTAGGTGTAAACCCCACTGCTAGTCTCGCCACTGCCAGGTCTCCTCATCTCAGAGAGTCCCACTATATCCACCCTCAGCCTACTGAGCTCGCCCGATCGGAGAGGCAGTCGACGATCGTCTGAGAGTCTCAGAACGTTTCACAAGCCCACACATAGAACCCTCCGGAGGTTTATCCCAGGAGTGATTCGACGTGACGGGCAGGCACCACCTCTGCACAGCCCTGGCCACCCCCACATGAAAAAGAGGGGCTAGGGGGCCCTCCCACTTTATTTAGAGTGCGGAATTCCAGGGGGCTTTGCCCCGCACTCGTCATTGACTGCAGAGTCCACCCCCCCTCCACCCCACCCACCCCGTGTCGGCATTGGAGGGGTTTGGGTGGTTGGGCCCCCTGGCAGAACCAGGTCGAGGGTGCGGTTGCCTCGCCCCCGGCCTCTACTTCCTGATGTGTTCATGGCATTACGTGTTTTTCAGGGAAGGGGTGCAAGCCCGTCCCCAGCCAATCTTTGTCAGGGATTGGCCTTACTGCTCGCCGTGGTCAGGGATGCAGAACCCCCTTTAGGGATTAACCCCAGGCTGCCCACTAAGTCACCCATAACTGGGGCTGGATGGCCATTGACTCAATAGTGAGTTCATCGGCCCTTAAAGATGGTGTTATGTTCAGTCCATCTGGGTGTCCAGCACACCCTCCTCACTGGTACAACCAGTGGGGGAGCCGGCTCAGTCGCCGACGGTCCGACCAAGCGGCTGGTTGTACTGGGCTACAGGTTACCAGTAGCAGGGCACAACCCTGATCGTGACAGCTAGCTAATGATAATAGAAATTAGAAAGTATTCAACTATAATAAAAAAATAACAAAAAGTATTCATTAATAAACATCAGTCAGTTTCGTAACCTTTTCTTCAGCATCATAAAAACTTACTAGTAACGTCAAAAAGTATGCAAATTATACTTTTGTATCCATACTGGGAACCCTGTCACTGTCACCCCCGCACCACTGCTTAGTAAACACTGAGCAACACACCCCAGCCACAGTCACTGTCACCCCCGCACCACTGCTTAGTAAACACTGAGCAACACACCCCAGCCACAGTCACTGTCACCCCGGCACCACTGCTTAGTAAACACTGAGCAACACACCCCAGCCACAGTCACTGTCACCCCCGCACCACTGCTTAGTAAACACTGAGCAACACACTACAGCCACAGTCACTGTCACCCCCACACCACTGCTTAGTAAACACTGAGCAACACACTACAGCCACAGTCACTGTCACCCCCGCACCACTGCTTAGTAAACACTGAGCAACACACCCCAGCCACAGTCACTGTCACCCCGGCACCACTGCTTAGTAAACACTGAGCAACACACCCCAGCCACAGTCACTGTCACCCCGGCACCACTGCTTAGTAAACACTGAGCAACACACCCCAGCCACAGTCACTGTCACCCCGGCACCACTGCTTAGTAAACACTGAGCAACACACTACAGCCACAGTCACTGTCACCCCGGCACCACTGCTTAGTAAACACTGAGCAACACACTACAGCCACAGTCACTGTCACCCCGGCACCACTGCTTAGTAAACACTGAGCAACACACTACAGCCACAGTCACTGTCACCCCCACACCACTGCTTAGTAAACACTGAGCAACACACTACAGCCACAGTCACTGTCACCCCCACACCACTGCTTAGTAAACACTGAGCAACACACTACAGCCACAGTCACTGTCACCCCCACACCACTGCTTAGTAAACACTGAGCAACACACTACAGCCACAGTCACTGTCACCCCCACACCACTGCTTAGTAAACACTGAGCAACACACATACAGCCACAGTCACTGTCACCCCCACACCACTGCTTAGTAAACACTGAGTAACACACTACAGCCACAGTCACTGTCACCCCCACACCACTGCTTAGTAAACACTGAGCAACACACTACAGCCACAGTCACTGTCACCCCCACACCACTGCTTAGTAAACACTGAGCAACACGCTACAACCACAGTCAGTCTCGCACATGCTGCCACACGACACACACCACAACCTCGCTCTTTCCTATCTTGTGACTTTACTCCTTCTCAGTGTTTTGAAGTGCTTGTGTGACTTGGTATCCAGCTTCACTATGTCGGATCTGATGCCCAGGTTTATTTACTTTTTATATTTTGTTACATTTATTTTATTGGAGAGGAGGGGAATTTCTGATGTCGTAATATTTGATAAGTCAGAAAGGAGTAAAGCCCCTGTTGTTCCGCCTTAAAGAGGTTTGACTGTACTGTAGTTCCATTAATGTAATGGAGTATTTCTGCTTGTCTGGCACCATAGCTTGCCTTACTGCCTCCTGTACCATAACTGTTGTTGTTTTTTGTTGTTGTTGTTGAAGGGCTGTGATGTCGAAATCGACGATATTCGCCCTGGTGTACAGCCGTGAATTAATCACAGTCGGGAAGTTGATTATCTCCTCAGGAAGGACAGGTGAGGCGGATGGGGCATCGGGAGGGGGCGTCAGTTGATTAGGCTTCCCTTTGTGGAGGAGAGGGCACCAGTGGGAGG
>JACEEZ010020682.1:55000-69599 GCA_016584305.1 Chionoecetes opilio | reverse complement strand
CCTAAATAAGGGAAGCTAGTTTGGGGGGCTAGAAAAAAACCTTTTTGGTTTCTTTGTTTCCACCTCGGTAGGTGTCACTGAAAACGAGACATAAAACCCCAGAGTGTATCTACCCTCCTTTAAAACGTATAAACCAGATAACCTCAAGAACGACTGCTGCAGTTTCTGGAGATGGCTATAGTATCCCCGGACAGGGTCGCCTTTTGTCATGCCAGAACCGGAGAGGGAAAACCCCCACGCTAGTTCCCACTGCCAGGTCTCCTGCTCAGAGAGTCCCACTATATCCACCCTAGCCTATAGCCGCGCCGAGGGAGGGGCAGTGAACGATGTCTGAGATTTCCAGAACGTTCACAACCCCAACACATAGAAACCCCCCGGGGGTTTATCCAGGATGTTTTCGACGTGACGGGCAGGCACCACCTCGCACAGCCCGGGCCCACCCCACAGAAAAAGAGGGGGTGGGGGGGCCCCCCCACTTTATTTAGAGTGTGGAATTCCAGGGGCTTTCCCCCCCACTCGCTTTGATTTGAGAGTCCCCCCCCCCTCCCCCCACCCCCCCCGTGTCGGCTTTGGGGGGGTTTGGTGGTTGGGCCCCCTGGAAGAACCGGGTGAGGGTGCGGTTGCCTCGCCCCCGGCCTTAATTCCTGATGTGTTCAGGGCTTTAGTTTTTTTAGGGAAGGGGTGCAAGCCGTCCCCAGCCAATTTTTGTCAGGTTTGGGCCCTTATGCCCCCGTGGCAGGGATGAGAACCCCCCTTTAGGGTTAACCCGGGTTTGCCCATAATCCCCCCATAAGGGGGCTGGAGGCCATTGATCAATATGATTCATGGCCCTTTAAAAGAGGGTTTTATTTTCAGCCCATGGGGGTTTGTCCAGCCCCACCCCCTCATGGACAAACCCCAGGGGGGAGCCGGCTCGTCGCCGAGGGTCCGCCCCAAGCGGGGGGTTGTTCGGCTACAGGTTCCCAGAGCAGGGCAAAACCCCTGATCGTGACAGCTAGGCTAATGTAAAAAAATTAGAAAGATTAACTATAAAAAAAAAATAAAAAAAAGTATTCATAATAAACATCGTCAGTTCGTAAAACCCTTTTTTCGCATCATAAAAATTACATAACGTCAAAAATTGCAAAATACTTTTGATCCCCATGGGAACCTGGCAGGGCCCCCCCGCACCACTGCTTAGTAAACACTGACAACCCCCCCAGCCCAGTCACTGTCACCCCCCCACATGTTAGTAAACACTGAGCAACCACCCCCAAACCACGTCACTGTCACCCCCGCACCCCCGTTTGTAAACACTGAGCAACACCACCCACCCCAGTCATGTCACCCCGGCACCACGCTTAGTAAAACATGAGCAAAAACCCCAGCCCAGTCCTGTCACCCCCGCACCACTGCTTAGAAACACGAGCAACACACACACCACAGTCACTGTCACCCCCACCCACTGCTTAGAAAACACTGAGGGGAAACACTACAGCCCGTCACTGTCACCCCCGCACCCCGCTTTGTAAAACATGGAAAAACCCCCCCGCCACAGTCATGCACCCCGGACCACTGCTTAGTAAACACTGAGCAACACACCCAGCCACGTCACTGTCACCCCCCGCACCCTGCTTAGTAAACACTGAGCAACCCCACCCCAGCCACAGTCACTGTCACCCGGCACCACGCTTTGTAAACAGAGAACACACCCAGCCCCAGCACTGCACCCCGGCACCCCTGCTTAGTAAACACTGGCAAAACTACAGCCACAGTCACTGTCACCCCGGCCCATGGCTTAGTAAAAACATGAGCAACAACTACGCCACAGTCACTGTCACCCCCGGCAAAATGCTTAGAAACATGGCAACACATACAGCCCCAGTCACTGTACCCCGCACCATGCTTAGTAAACAGAGAACACATACAGCCCCCGTCACGTCACCCCCACACCATGCTTAGAAACACTAGAACACAACAGCCACAGTCATGTCACCCCCAACCATGCTTTGTAAACACTGAGCAACACCTACAGCCACATCACTGCACCCCCACACCACTGCTTAGTAAACACGATAAAACCCCTACAGCCACATTTATGTCACCCCACACCCCTGCTTATAAAAATGAGCAACACACTACAGCCCCAGTCATGCCCCCACACCACGCTTAGTAAACAAGAGCAACCACTACAGCCAAGTCACTGCCCCCCCACCCCCAGTTTAGTAAACACTGGAAACAGTAAAACCACAGCGTCTCGCCATGCCCCCAAACGACCACACCAAAACCCTCCCCTTTTTCCATCTTGTGCTTTACCCCTTCTCAGTGTTTGAAGGCTTGTGTGACTTGGACCAGCTTCACATGTCGATTGTGCCAGGTTTATTACTTTTATATTTTTTTTACTTTTATTTATGGGGGAGGAGGGGAAATTTTCTGAGTGAATTTGATAATCAGAAAGGAAAAGCCCCTGTTTTTCCGCCAAAAAGGGGTTTTGACTTACTGTAGTTCCATTAATGAAGAGTTTTTTCTGCTTGTCGGGCCCACCAAGTTTGCCTTTACTGCTCTTTCCCATAACGAATGGCATCATTCCTTGTGAGTATTGTAAATGGGGGACGTTTGTCTTGATTTTAAATTTGATTGGGGCCCCCAGCAGATGTGTCATTTTTACCCTTTGGCCCGGCTTTTCCCCCACACAGTAATCTTTTGGGAGAAAAGCAAAAGGGGGAAGCAAAACTAGGGATTTTTTTTCCCCCCTTTCCCCTCGCACCATTCATACGGGTCCCCCTTTAGGGGGGGCCCCTGCCTCTCATCCTTCTCCTACGTGTCCCCAAAGAGTTCCCCAAAAATTTCTTTTACACTAAATTTACACGACTGTCACTCCTCCACTCAGCACCAAAAACCCCGAGGTATCCATCTCCATTTCCCTGTCTTATCTTCGCCATTTTTCCACTCCCCATCCCTACCACTACCCCAAATCTTGTTCTGCAACTCATCCCTTTACATTCCAGCATCAAGTGTCAACGGTTTCATCCCACTTGTCACACACATCTCACACACCTTGCTGCCATCATTTTCCAAAATCTTTTACATACGACTATTTAACCCCAGCGTTTTTTGGTTTCCTGGGCTCGAAGAGTAGGTCCCCCTCCCCATAGCCACCACCCTTTTAGAACCTTCTACCGGGCTGGCCCTTTCTCCAAAAAAAAAAAAAAAAAAAAAACCATTCAAAAAAAAAAAAAAAAAAAACAACAAAAAAAAAAAAAAAACCCAAAAACCCCAAACCCAAAAAAAAATTTTTTTTAAAAAAAAAAACCAAAAAAAAAAATTTAAAAAAAAAAAAAAAAAAAAAAAAAAACCCTCCTAGCCCACACCATTGTTCCAGCCATACATAATGCTGGGGACTCCCACACCCTCCAAGTCCTCTAACCCTTCAATTGTTGGCCCCGACATCTTGCCACACGGGCCTAGCCCCCAACCCCAGGTTTGGCTTTGTACCCCTTCATGTTTGTTTCTCACACCCCTTTATCACCAAACCCAAAATACCAGATTTGTATTTTTTTCTTCTCTTTTTTTATCCCCCCACCAAAAAATCCTGTCATATCAGAGCACCCCTTTCACCCCCCAACATGACTTTTCCCTTAGAGCCTAACTTTTGAAGCCCCTTCCAAACTCGCACAGCATTCAGCTTTCTTTTAGCTCTTTGGGGTTTTTCAAAAGGGGTCAAATCATCTGATCATCAGTACATAAAACTTTTTCCCCAATTTCACACCCAGACCGTCCGCTTCACTCTCATGCCATTTCCTCAACATATAAACCAAAAAGTAAGGAAAAAGGACACGCCCTGCTTATCCCTTTACTTTTCACCCATCAGTCTCGAGGTCCCCCATAGAATTGGCCTGTGTGTTCTCATACATACTGCTTATTTTTTAACAACCTCTCACTATCCCAAGTTAAAACCCTAATAGCATTTCCTACCATCTTCATACGCTTTCCAAATCTAGAAAGGCTAGATATTTCTTTTTCCTCCTTTCCCTTTTTCTCCAATCACTTCATTTACTACAAAATATTTTCCCCCACCCCCGTCTTTCTGAATCATTTTGCTCTTACCCCCTCACCCTTTTTTCTTTCCACAAAATTCACCCAGTCTTTTATTCAGTACCCCAAAAAAAAATTTAATACCGTGTCACATACCGATTGGCCTGTAAATTTTAATTTCCTTCCCATCTGTGTCCCCCTTATGTATGGGGTCACCTACTGTCTTTCCCGCACCAGGACCCCCTTTTCCCCTCTCCATATAGCCCCAAAAAACTCAGCATTCCCTCAATTACTCCCCAAAAACCCCCTCATACAATTCATTGGGAAACCCCTCCATTCCAGGGGCTTTCCATTTTCAGTTTCTTTCTACCCTTTAAAAAAACATCCATTCTAATTTTCATTCACATTTCCCCTATTTTTTTCCCCAAAAGGGGACGTTCCAAGTCACTATCAGGTCACACACCTCCAATATCTTCCAGAATCTTCAAGCTCTGGCCCTTCCCTTTTCTCCCTTAGTGACCCGCCATTTTTCCACTAGTTCTTTACATTTTTTGTATGCTACCCCTTTCCTTCAAGAACTTTACCTCCCCAACCCCCTTTTCCCCACCCTTTTTCCCCTAAGTTCTCTGATCACTTTTTTCCCCTTTATTCACTTTGCCTTCCCACCCGCATTTCACCCCCTTTGCTTTCCTTATACTCTTCCATGCCCTTTATACTTTTCTTCAGTTCCTGTTTGACCTTTCTTTTCAGACTCCCACACTTCCTATTTGATGTTTCCTTTTTTTCCTGGCCCTTTTCGTTTATTTTTCCACCAACTCTTCGCCGCCATTTTCCTTTTTACTTGTTGCCCATGTCTCTTCTGCCCCTTTGTTAAGCTTTCCCTTAACAATCCATTTATTTATCCACACCCCCTCCAGCCCTCAAACCCTTCCTCCCCGCTTCCAGTCTCATTTCCACCACTTTTCTGAAATAATCCCAGTCTGCACTTAAGTTTCCAACGTCCATTTTCCTCTCCCTTTTACGTCACTTTTTTCCTTCAAACACTCATATCCATTACCATGCGTTATGGTCACTCGCTACGCGAGTCCTTTCCCCATCCACCCCCATATTCTCACCCGTTCTCTAGCCTTCCGGTTTACTAACATAAAGAATGGCAGATTTATTTTCCCTTCCACTCCAGGGCACTTTCCTTCCCGGGTCACATTTAAAATTTCTAATCATTCTCCTTGCAAAGCAAGCAGCATGGCCATTCCATTACTCCCTCCTAACACACCAATTTGGGCCATTCAGTTTCCCTCACAAACACATTTTCACTCATTTTGTTGTTGCTCCGGGGTCCATTAGGTTTGCAAAAATATCTACGACAGTGAGTGATTTTAAGTGCACGAAACCCCTAGCCTTTATACATGGGAAAAATACCATTGAACCCAACCACAGAATGGGGTGGGTTGGGGGTTTTCATCTAATACTTCCCCGGGTGATGTCATTTTAAAGGGCCCCAAACTTCAGCCTCAGCCCAACAAGTCCCGGGGTTTACATTTTTAAAATCCTGTTTCCCTGATCAGTAAAAGCAGGGTTACAAGTACCCCACCAACCCCTGAACCCCTCCACTGTACAGTTTTTCCTAACTACCCCATGACTTGATGTGGGGGTTTTGTGAGAAAACAAAAGCTCCCGGAGACACGGAAACAGGCGTTGACTTTTGGCCAAAATTTAGCAGGCCCCGCGCAGGGGCCCCCTCCCCCCTGATAGGGGCCCCGACACACATAGATAACCCCAGTGCCAGACCAAAAACGGCGCCCGGATTAAGAGCAAAGCTTTCAAAACAGGGAGGAGGAGGGGGGGGCCTTCCAAGGGGGTGAGTGAGGCAGGAAGCAGGTGTGGGGCCGCGGGGAGGAAACAGAGTGTCAAAGGGGCGTTTGCTCTCCCTGCCTGATTTTCACCATTATGCAGGTGTGAGGGGACAGTCCAAGCCGGGTGTCCTCCGCACTGACCCCGGGTCGCTTGGCATGCCCGAGGGTTCCCGCAGGGCCGGCCGGGCGGTGTGCTAGGGGAGTATTGCTGCTGCGGAGCAATACTCTCCGGAGGCTGTGGGGCCGGGCAGCAGCATGAGTGGCCGGGAGCAGCAGGATCAGTCTGCCTCAGGGGTGGGGAGGCACAGGTGTGATGGCAAGAATCACCTGGAGGCAGGCAGCTCAGGCCACAAGGCAGACAGTGAGCTGAAGTGCCAGCAATGCGACAAAACATTTAAACACAAGAGTCTGCTTAAGAGCCATTCCTTAACGAACAGTGGTGTTAAAAATTATGAATGTTTAGAGTGTGGGAAAAGATTTTCTGATCAGTCTAACCTCACCAAACATACCCTGACACACAGTGGTGTTAAAAATTATGAATGTTTAGAGTGTGGGAAAAGATTTACTAGACAGAGTCACCTCACCACACACACCCTGACACATATTGGTGTTAAAAATTATGAATGTTTAGAGTGTGGGAAAAGATTTACTGCAAAGAGTTCCCTCACCACACACACCCTGACACACAGTGGTGTTAAGAATTATGAATGTTTAGAGTGTGGGAAAAGATATGCTAGAAAGACAAACCTCACCACACACACCCTGACACACAGTGGTGTTAAGAATTATGAATGTTTGGAGTGTGGGAAAAGATTTGCTAGAAAGGATCACCTCACCACACACACCCTGACACACAGTGGTGATAAACAACATGAATGTTTAGAGTGTGGGAAAAGATTTACTACAAAGAGTTACCTCACCACTCACACCCAAACACACAGTGGTGTTAAGAATTATAAATGTCTAGAGTGTGGGAAAAGATTCACTACCAGCTCTCATCTCAATGAACACACATTGAGACACACTGGCTATAGGAATTTCAAGTGTGATATTTGTAGCAAGTGTTGCAAGACAAAGGGTGATATTGCCAGCCACATGCAGATCCACTTTTGAGGTGATGTGTTGTGTGGACAAGTGTGGTTGTACCCGTGCCTGTGGGAGTGTGTCCTGTGTGGCAATGGGTGGTGGTGGGCAGTGTGTTACATGTGAGGCACGCCGCGGCAGAAGGGTACTATGCGCCAAAATCAATATTCGTCAGAAAACGCAGTTAAAGATTAGGAATGTTTGGGAATGATTATCTCAAGAACTGTTTGAGTTAGAATGAAGGGTTGTATGTCAAATAAAAGCTGAGGAACTCAGCATTCATTTGATGTAGAAAAAAATCTAATCACAAATTATTATTGGTACTGATTTTTTTTCTTTCTATTCACCCATCCATGCATAGACAGCTGAGTCTTGACTTCATTTCCCCCACTTTCATTTCCCCCGCCCCTCTCCCTTCCCCTCAACCCTTCCACCCCACCCTCCATGCCTTTAATCGTACTCCAACAGCTCGTCCAGGTCATTGGGGTCCTCGTCAGGTGGGACGCCTTTGGTTAGGCCAACTGTGTGCGCGTCGATTATGTTGTTGTAGAAGGTTTGTTTGTTGACAGGCATGAGGTCGAGGAGGTACTGAAGGTCATGTAATTTTTCCTTTTTGAGGGCTAAGGGGCGGCTGTAGTGCTTGGGGAGGCGGGGGGCGGAGAGGTCAAACACCTTACGGGACCAGGCTGCCCGTCCTTTCTGCAGTCTGACCTCGGTGATGTTCTCGCTGTCAGCCTCGTAATCTGACTTCAGTAGGCAGCCCTCACGGAATGCCAAACGCAGGAGGATTTTCACTGGCACTATTGTCACTGCTGGAATAATCCATGATAATGGCGAAAGTAATGCGTAAATCCAGAGAAAGCACTCGTTGCTTTCTCTGCGTTGGGAGGGAAGCAAGACGGGGCAGTGGTGGGGATCCGACGCTCTCATTGGCTCAATGCTCTGACGTCATGGAGTGCGTCTCGTCTCCCATTGGCTGGTTGAGCGCGGTGTGGAGTTAGTACCCATCTGCCACGGCGCTCCCTGCCTGAATGTGTTCCAAGTAATCGAAGCAGAAAATCACTTTGTATACAATAGGACTTTCGACCTTATAGAAATGTCGGAAGAAGGATGCTAACTCCACCATCCTGTAGAGCGGGAATTCAGGCTCTGTCGATGTAAAAATCTCATTTATGGCCGCAGTGGCGGTTAGTACCCTTTCGCCGCGGCGCGCCTCATGTCTCATGTGTGGTGGCAGCCGTTCCCTTGTTTTCTGTGAGGGAGTAATGGTCACAGCAGTTGTTGGGTTGGCAGTGCAGGTGTGACTTTCAATAAATATGTGTGCTTGGTAAAACCTTTGTTTGTGTTTATCTTCAGGGTTGATGTCACAGTTGTTGGTCATTTCCTTGCCTTGACACAGTTACAGCTTTTCCTGCCTCACCAATTAATCCCCCTTCAAACATTTCTTGAGGATCACAAAAAGAAAACGTAAACACCAATTACAGCACAGCGTATTTTACTTTTCTACTATAAAGGAATTGACTAAACACAGTGACGTCCATTGAAGATAGAAATTCAAAGTAGCATGATAAAAGTCATAAATATGAGAACCGTCTGCGGGCCAGGATGAGCTGAGGCTTTGATTGCATTGTGACCGGGCAAGGAGACGTGTAGGCGACATAAAGGTGGACAAATAGATATAATGAGTGACCAAAACATTCTTGTTCTGACTTATGGGAGACTTATGGTTCTGACTTATGGGAGACTTATGGTTCTGACTTATGGTTCTGACTTAGGGGAGACTAATGGTTCTAATTTATGGGAGACTTATGGTTCTGACTTATGGGAGACAGTCTTATGGTTCTGACTTATGGGAGACATGGTTCTGACTTATGGGAGACATGGTTCTGACTTATGGGAGACTTATGGTTCTGACTCATAGGAGACTTATGGTTCTGACTTATGGTAGACAGTCTTATGGTTCTGACTTTTGGGAAACTTATGGTTCTGACTTATGGGAAACATGGTTCTGACTTAGGGGAGACTTATGGTTCTGACTTAGGGGAGACTTATGGTTCTGACTTAGGGGAGACTTATGGTTCTGACTTATGGGAGACATGGTTCTGACTTAGGGGAGACTTATGGTTCTGACTTATGGGAGACTTATGGTTCTTATTTATGGGAGACTTATGGTTCTGACTTATGGTTCTTAATTATGGGAGACTTATGGTTCTGACTTATGGGAGGCTTATGGGAGACTTATGGTTCTGACTTATGGGAGACTTATGGTTCTGACTGATGGGAGACATGGTTCTGGCCCGGTATTTATAATAAGGCTATGGGATTCCCATAAGGTTCGACATAACATAAAGTCGCCCATAAGATCTCCATAGCTATGGAGCAAATTTGCGCCATAGCTATGAATCTAGCAGTTCCTGCTGACATAACTTACCGCTAACGTAGCATTTACTTACCCTAAAATGTCTCTTAATCATGAAAAAATGCCTTGAAATCATAAAATTTTGAGCAATGAATTTGTGAGAACCTTACAAACGGAAATAAAGCAATTTTAAAGGATTAATTCATATATACGTGTACATAACATCCCGTAGAAAAGTTTTACGTGGGAACGATGTAAACACTTGTCTCTCTCCTCCCTATATATGTTATATCTTCAAAAGTAATGGTAGAAGGGTGACGGAATGAAACACAACAGCTAAACCACGTAGTACAGAAGGGGAAAGGGGCAAAAGCCAGGGAGGGAGTGATGACCAGGCAGTACGCAGTATACATATAGCTTGGTAGATATACTGCCGTATCTGTAGCTACGTATAATGCCGTATCTCTGCTGATCATCACTTCCTCTCGGGCTATTTTTTCTTTCTCCTCCTTTACTACATGGTTTACCTTGTGTGTTATCCTTCCGTCACTCTTCCCCCCATTACATTTGGAAATATGATGTTATTTGGAAAATTTCTAGTTTTTCCCCTACTCTCCCCCCTTGCCCCAAACAAGCTTGGGGACCTGTGGGAATGCGGAGTTTTGAGGGTGAGACTAAATAATGCGTCGAAAACTCGTATTTTTGGAGTTGTGTAGGAGTAAAAATTACCTATATCTAGCGTACTTTTCCCTAGTAGGGGAAATTACCTAACCTTAAAGCTCCGAATTAAAAAGGCCCCCTCGTAATCTAACCTAACCTAACCAAGCAAATTAAACCTAACCTCCTAGCGAGGGGCTCTGCCCCCCTTGAGCCCCGATAATCTATCCTAACTTAGCGATAATCCCCCGATAATCTAACCTAACCTAATGGGGCCCCGACACCCCCGGTAACCTAATTTTTTTTTACCTTACTTCTTAGTGGGAGGGGTGGGGTGGCTATTTCCGGTCATTCTGTTTGTGAGGATCGTCAGCAGGTCCACACGTTTCTTTACTTTGAAGAATCCAGTCAATTTTCCCTAGATCTGGGGAAATTTTTTACGCCACTACTAACTCAATAACTATGTGGTTGCAACGCACATTTTGTACCCCAGCCAAATATCCCGCATTCCCCCAAGGCCCCCAAAACTTGTTTTTGGGGAAGGGGTAGTATGGCAAAACACTACAATAATACCTGTTATTTATAGGGAGGAGAAAGACAAGTGTTTACGTGCGTCTCACTCTTCTTCCTTTTGTGACCTGCATTGCCTCTGCTTTTCTTCCCTTGCCGCGAACCTTCCATGAGGATTTGGCTTTAGTTAGAAAGTTAAAACGTGGAGTTAGGTTAGGTTAGTGAATATAAAGGGAGTTAGGTTAGTGAATATAAAGGTGGGGTTACGTTACATTAGGTTAGGTTAGTGATCTAAAGGTGGGGTTAGGTTATTTAAATTTCTTTGTCCTATACGTTTTCTTACTAAAACATTTGATGTCCCCAAAAAGTAATGATTTGCAACAAAAACTCATTGAGAGTTTCTTAGAATCCTTTAAAGGTACCAGAAAGCACACCCCCAAATTTGTGGTAGGGATTCTGGTCCTAGTGTAAAAATTAACCTTTGTTTCCAAGTATTAAATTTTTTTTTTCTTTTCCGGAAGATATCCCCACTACATGCTGAAGCTAAAATGATACCCCTCCAGAAGGTAGATATGACTGCGTAGGTAAACAAATTTTTCCCTTTCATTACTGCCAAAAACAATAGCTAAATTTATTATAAACATATCAATACTAAATAGAAAATAATAATGTCTTCGAAAAATGTTGTGTCAAATAAACAATGAAAACCATTTATTCATCCTTTTCATTTATTAGTAGAAGTGGAACTGTCGTCGAAAATTTCCGTCGGCAAGAATTCTCGATTGTTGTCTCGCTGAGAATTTGGGTACACGAGAGTATTACCATGGACGGCCTTGGGCAAGTATTTTCCCTGTCCACTCCAGCTGCTCCATGGTCATCACTGCAGCAGCTGCACTGCTCAGTGCCTGCTGCATCTTGCCAGTGGCGAGGAAACAATCATAATGTTATTATAATTTTCATTGTATTTTCAGTTCAGTGTTTCAGTCTTTTTTATTTACTCTGGAGGAATGCATTCACGAGAGTGACATACATAATTCCTTCATAGTTCAGCTGATACCTCATGACAATTTCTTCGTCATTCAATTAGCCGAGAACGTCCCCTGGCACGAAAATGCCTGGGTTGGCGCTGGCGGAAGAGTTGTTTTGCTGCCATGTTGACGGCTTATGTCAACATAAGGATCCTTATGGGACCTCCGGACATCCCATAGCGCTTATGGGCAACTTTATTGGAAAATACGAGCACTTATGGAGATTTTCGGTGACTTATGGCGAACTTCGCCATTTTGTCTGCTTATGGGACCTCCGGACATCCCATAGCGCTTATGGGCAACTTTATTGGAAAATACGAGCACTTATGGAGATTTTCGGTGACTTATGGCGAACTTCGCCATTTTGTCTGCTTATGGGAAACCCATAAGCTATTATAAATACGGGCCCTGACTTATGGGAGACTTATGGTTCTGACTTAAGGGAGACTTATGGTTCTGATTTAAGGGAGACTTATGGTTCAGACTTATGGTTCTGACTTATGGGAGACTTATGGTTCAGACTTATGGGAGACTTATGGTTCAGACTTATGGGAGACTTATGGTTCTGACTTATGGGAGACTTATGGGAGACTTATGGTTTTGACTTATGGGAGACTTATGGTTCTGACTTATGGTTCGACTTATGGGAGACTTATGGGTTTTGACTTATGGGAGACTTATGGTTCTGACTTTAGGTTCTGACTTATGGGGGACTTATGGTTCAGACTTATGGGAGACTTATGGTTCAGAAATTATGGAGACTTATGGGTTTTGACTTATGGTTCTGACTTATGGGAGATTTATTTGGGTTTTGATTATGGGAGACTTATGGTTCAGACTTATGGGAGACTTATGGTTCAGACTTATGGGAGACTTATGGTTCTGACTTATGGTTCTGACTTATGGGAGACTTATGGTTCTGACTTATGGGAGACTTATGGTTCAGACTTATGGGAGACTTATGGTTCAGACTTATGGGAGACTTATGGTTCTGACTTATGGGAGACTTATGGTTCTGACTTATGGGAGACTTATGGTTCTGACTTATGGGAGACTTATGGTTCTGACTTATGGGAGACTTATGGTCCTGACTTATGGCTTATGGTTCTGACTTATGGGAGACTTATGGTCCAGACTTATGGAGACTTATGGTTCTGACTTTTGGGAGACTTTTGGCTCTAACTTATGGAGCTTATGGGTTTTGATTATGGGAGTCTTATGGTTCTGACTTAGGGAGACTTATGGTTCTGACTTATGGGAGTCTTTTGGTTCTGACTTATGGGAGACATGGTTCTGACTTAGGGTGTGAGAGGGAGGAGGGAGACACTAGCCCGAGAGTGTTCTACCCCAAAGGCAAGTAGAGCAGTGGGACTGGGAAGAGCAAAAAGGAGCTTGAGAACACTTGAGTGGAATAGGGTTGGTGGTGTGGATGAATCAAAGGCCTTGCTGAGAGAAAGTAAACTGTGGCATAAGGTAGAATAGGGAAAAAAAAAACGGTGAGAGAGGAAAACTATGTAGAAATGGTGGAATAAAGATATTGAGAAAGTCAGGAAAGAGAGACAGGGAAAATAAGAGGGCATGCATAAAGTGAAGGTGAAGAGGCATGACAGTGAGGGAGAGGCTTCAGTGTGAGGAAACCTGGAGAAATACTGGAACACACAGAAGGAGGTGAGATGCCTAATCAGGGAAACTAGACCCAAAGACGGAGAGGGAGACGGTAGAAGAACTAAGAGCAAGAGGGAGGAGGGAGGGAGGGAGTGCAGGGGTACAACTTCTTGAGGGGAGACATGAACAAGGAACAATTAAAGCTGGAACCCAAATTTCTGTAGTGGTCTATGGCACAACAATAAGAGATAGGGATGAAATATAGAAACGATCAAGATTCTGGAAAAAGTGGGCTCTGTATGAACCTGTGGGGATGACTGAGGTAATTCTGGAAATGGAAAGGAAGATTAATGCATACATGGATGTAGAGATGACCAAGGATGCGATCACCAAAGTTGTAAAGGCTCTTAAGAATGGAAAGCTGCAGGGAAAAGGTGGGATACCTTATGAGCTCTAAAGGAGGGAGGTTGTGATTGTGATAGATGGTCTATATGAACTGTTTGTTTTAAGAAGATTTGTGTTGAGGAAAGAGTGCCAAGGAGTGGAATGAGAGCAAGGTGAGAAGTTACACAAGGGAGGGCACACTCGGTGGCTAGGAAGTGAGCCGAGATGTAGAGCAAATAAATATGAAGTTGTCCCGGGGATATGGACGGGTATGGCTGTGCCGAGTATAATGTATATATGGGTTTTGGGGAGCATGACATGGACAGCAATGATACAGCAGAATTGGAAGCGGTTCAGAACAGCTTAGGGCGTTTTGCTTTAGGATCAAACAAATATGTTGCCACTGAAGCAATAAGAGATGCTGGTGTGATGCATAAAATCACCAGAACCGCAGCCAAGCGGGATCATTCCTCTTGGTATAGTGGTCTGACGCGCCCGTTGTTTAACTTGAGGTGCAAAATCTGGTGATGGTGTAGGTTCCAATCCTCACGGGCACAGAAAAAAAGAAATATTTATTTCTGAATTATGATTACCAGCCTGAGTCATGTGTCTGTTGGAAGGACATAAAGGAAACCATGAAGGAAGAGGTTAGTAAGCGTGAGTGTAGCCATTACAGGGGAAGTAATGCCCTTTGTTTACATCACCCACTGCCATATCACCCACTGCCAATGTGTGTTTGGGGGCGGAGCTTCGTGGCGTCAGTGCATACCATCTGTTGTTCCGACTTAAAGAGGTTTGATTGTACTGTAGTTCCACTAATGTAATGGAGTATTTCTGCTTGTCTGGCTCCATAGCTTGCCTTACTGCCTCCTGTACCACAACTGTAATGGCATCATTGCCTTTTGATGGGACACCGAGTGGTCGACTTACGACCGTGATCGGGACCGACCGACGGTCGTAAGTCGGCCTATATTTAAAAAAATATAAAATATTATATATATATATATATTTATATATATATTATATATATATATATATATATAATATTATATATATATATTTTATTACATTTGTGCCTATAGCCCTGTAGGCAGTGACTACTAAGA
>JACEEZ010020682.1:0-50000 GCA_016584305.1 Chionoecetes opilio | reverse complement strand
AAATGTTTGTTCTATAATATTATCAAATAAAAAACAGTAAAACACGCTAAAGAAATGCCATTACGAGACTCTGATTCACTTTAACTCTTCGCCACTTAAAACTTTGCGAGTCAACTTTTATCATGAAGGGTATCAATAGAAGCGCACTTTTATTAGCTTTCCATTGATGCATTTCGTTTTCTGATTAATGAATTAGAACCATGCATAAATTAGCATTAAATAAATAAATAAAATCATCAATCTGGTAATTTTCCCGATTGAAGAGGTTATTTATTTAGTTAATGCTAATTTATACATGGTGCTAATTCATTTATCAGAAAAATAAATATATAAGTAAATAAATAACATCATCAATCGGGAAAATTACCCGATTGATGATTTTATTTATTTATTTAATGCTAATTTATGCATGGTTCTAATTCATTTATCCGAAAACGAAATATATCAATGGAAAGCTAATAAAAGTGCGCTTCTATTGATACCCTTCATGATAAAAGTTGACTCACAAAGTTTTAAATGGCGAAGAGTTGAAGTGAATCAGAGTCTCGTAATGGCATTTCTTCATATATGCATGCATATTTCATGCATATTTCTTCAAAGTCTCGTAATGGCATTTCTTTAGCGTGTTTTACTATTTTTTATTTGATAATATTATAGAACAAACCTTTACGAAGACTACAGTATATCATATATACTGATAAACCAGTCTATATGATCCGTATATATATACAGGGAGGTCCCGTTATACGAGCATTCGTTATACGAGAATCCGATGATACGAGATGTGTAAATTAGGGTCTATTTTCAATATACGAGATCGAAAATCCAATGATAGGACATTCAAACTGGGGTGAGTAAAATTATCAAGTTCAAAATATGCGCCCTACCACTCCCGGGCTGGACAAAGGGGGATTTGGTTGACCCCAGTGAGGTCACCCCAAGCAAGCTGTGACCTGAAGGGTAATTAAGCATATGGCGTGGCCTGATCCTTAGGGGTAATTAGCCAGGTGTGCGGCCCCAACCTTGGGACCGCTACACTACCCTCTTTTGTATCACGTGGCGTCCCCTACATTACAACGTCTTTTTTGCTTGTTATGCATGTTTTATGTTTAATTAATGTGCAGTTATGCTATTTTGTGTGCTATTTTCTCTTTCAGAATGCTTTTTCTACAGAATAGGTAGTACAGTGTGGGTAATATAGACGCTGTGTGTTTGTTGTGTTTGCTAGAGTTTATTTTAGCTTGAAAAACACGTCTTTTTTTTTCTCTCTTTTTTTTTTATTGATGGTCCTGGAACCAAACCTATATTTTACCATTAGTTATGTGTTTCGTTATACGAGATTTCGCTTTACGAGTATGCCAGGTGGAACCTAACTGCTCGTATCTTCGGGACCTCCCTGTATATGAATCCGAGCGGCCCTCCGACTTCAGGCCCTTGTGCGACAGGCCGATATTCCGTGCGCAGTCCAGGTTTACAGTGGTCTATGGCAGTACATAAAAATGGAAAATGTTATAATCTTCAATTGACTCATTTTATTAATTAATTGGGCTTATTTACACATGAATACTGTGTATTTTGAACTCACCTATAATGGTAACAGTGTTGCACTCAGTGGGAGCAGTGATGCTGTGCTTTGGACTGAAGGACTGAAGATTCATATATATACTGGCAGGTCAGGAGTAAGTTTGGTGGTTTAGATGTGAAGGACATCACAGAGATGGCTGCCGGTCATTTTGGTTCTCAGTCTGCTTTTGTTCAGAGTTAACTGAAAATGTTTGCTCACATATATATGTGGAGCTGAACAGACTAGACTCATCATTCTTTTTGCATGGCGTCTCATCAAGGGAAACTTGTTCTTTTCAGTTTGGCGAAACACAGTATTGGCGATAGGTTGGATATGGTACCAGAATCCCAATTTGGCACTTCAAATTCACTTTTGGAGAGACGTGCACTGAAGTCACGGAATGACGTCTGCCCAGAATGCACCGCCCTCAAGCGACCATGTTGGTGTTTGTGATCTTCCCGGCAGCATTCTTGGCAACTGCGCTGTTTTTTGCTCCAAGTGATGGTACCTTTGGCATTTCGCGCTAAGACTATGGCATTTACAAGAACTGGTGGTGGTGGTGGTTCGAGCAAGCCAGGTGACAATAAGGACAAGGGAAAAATAGCAGAGAAACGAGAGTGGAGGAAAGGTAAACACACAGCCACAACCACCACCGCTTACACAACCACCACACTCACTCGTCTCACCAGGCCTAACTCTAAATAATTCATGATAAATAACATCTTATCTATTGTCTTTTGTATTGCTGTTAATGTTTCATGTATAATGTCTTTGCTTTTAAGCAGTTTAAGTATGAAAATGGAGGTCAAAAGGGTGAACTCGGGCCTCGTCAAAGACTAATGGATAATTTTCCCATTGAAAGTACTATTCGTGTTTGGCGAAAATCACTATTGGTGGTGGTTTGGCAAGACTTATTAAATCCCCAAACGTGAGGGACCACTGTACTCTGTGGCCACAGACGGTGCTCCGGACATGTTGTACTCTTACACTATTATCAAACTACCAGATGATGTCTAGGAAGACTGAACCTGCCATCATCTTCACGAGACATTGCTGCATATCATGAATGTAAATTTTATACAGTAAACTTTACCACAAGATAATGAGATCAAAATAAAAGTGCATAAACATTTTCTCTCTTTCTTTGTTTCAACTCCCTATTACACTAGGGTCCCACATAGAACGAGAAATTGGTCTATAAAAGAGGTCATTCTATGTGAATTCGCTCTATGTGAAGCACATAACCTATGGAAAAATTGATATTGGTCGATCGGTCCTCCCGTCCATTTATACTCATTCACATCCATGCATACCAAAACATATATAAATGATAAGTTATGCATAGAAAGGATGAAATAGGCATATTGTTGCTTACCTTAAATCTAATAGGGATTATGCACTCGGGGCGAGGGGTTCCGTGCCATAAGCCTGGCTTGACTTGCTTGCGTGCCTCGCCAGAACGCCCCGGCTGGTCGGGGCTCGCGCACTCACTGCTGATAACTTGTAAACAAAACCACAACAACGAAAATGTACCGTCGAATAAAAGCCATCAATAAATTATGATAACTGACAATATTGTGAATGGATTACTACATATATCCTTCCCATGAATAATTTTTTGATAATAATGGACGAGAACTGCACGGTCGCTACCGCCGTTCCCCACCTCATGCCACCCTCACCCCACCTCCGTGGCGACACGCTGCCGCTGTGCCACACCTCACCCCATGCCAGGGACACAACTTTCGTGCTGTACGATATTTCGGCGCTCTATATGAGAAGTCCTCGGATTTGCCCTACTTTAATGGCAGAATCATTCTATATGATCACATTCGTTCCTAACAAAAAATTTGGAATAATATTTTAGCTCGTTCGTTCTATAAGGGAAACGTTCTATGCGGGACCCTAGTAATTTTCTTGCATTGAATTTTCATCCACTGTTTTGGAATCTGCACACTTTTCCGATTCTGATGGTAAATGACACGTACCAATGCAAAAATAAGTAGGTGGTAAAAAATTGCCAAGAATATAAAACTTGTGACGGAACAGCTTTTTTGCCATGGTGAGCATTGCTTCCACGGCTATCAAGTGTCGGAGGTTCATTATCTGAGGATACTAAGCAGAGTTACTGATTAGAGGGAGAAGCTTGACATCACACAGGTATGTCCGGTATTATTAAGCCACCAGATGGTATTTAGGAAAACTGAACCTACCATCGTGTTCACGAGACATTGCTGCATATCAAGAGCATACATTAATTACAGTAAGATATACCTACAATAAGATAATGAAAGTAAAACAAAATAGTGCATAAACATTTTCTCTCACTTTTTGCTTCAACTCCCTATTGTTCCTATAATTTAACATGCATTGCATTTTCATTCACTGTTTCGAAATAAACACATTTTTCCGATTATGTTGGTATATGACACATACCAATGCAAAAATAAGCAGGTGGTAAAATTGACAATAACGTAAAACTTGTCCGTCTGCCAGTGGATCGCCGAGTATCATAGTTTCCTGGCCGCCACCCGAGCCTGCTGACTTCACTCCGCTCAACACATTGGGGTAGGGGATTCGAGCTCTAGTGTATAGCTCTGTGATATAACCCCCGGGAGTCAGACAAAAGACACAGCACCAGGATTCACAGATGGGGACCAGAAAAACTTTAGGTGTGAAGAGTAGGGGTGAAATGTTTGCTTGCTATGGCATCTGAGGGTATATTTATGCAAAAAGTAAACAGACAGATAGACAGACATGCTGCTACTTTCTATAGTGGGGAGGAGAGAAAGGAGGCCTTGCCAAGTGTGGTGTGAGTAAGCCAGGAAGCAGGGTGTCAAGGCAGCACGTGGCTCTCTGTGTCCTGACTGCCACCACTGTTGCAGGTGCTGAGGTCACAGTCCAAGCCGGCTGCTCCGCCCGGCACTGACCCGGCTCACACCGGCATCCCCGAGGGTTCCTGCAGGACTGGCTGCCGAGTGTGCTGCCGCTAGTATTGCTGCGGCGGAGGCTGTGGGGCCGGGCAGCAGCATGAGTGGCCGGGAGCAGCAGGATCAGTCTGCCTCAGGTGTGGGGAGGCACAGGGGTGATGGCAAGAATCATCTGGAGGCAGGCAGCTCAGGCCACAAGGCAGACAGTGAGCTGAAGTGCCAGCAGTGTGACAAAACATTCAAATACAAGAGTCTGCTTGAGAGACATTCCTTGACGCACAGTGGTGTTAAGAATTATGAATGTTTAGAGTGTGGGAAAAGATTTACTAAAAAGGATAACCTCACCAGACATACCCTGACACACAGTGGTGTTAGAAATTATGAATGTCTAGAGTGTGGGAAAAGATTTACTCAAAAGGATAACCTCACCAGACACACCCTGACACACAGTGGTGTTAAAAATTATGAATGTCTAGAGTGTGGGAAAAGGTTCACTGATAAGTCTAACCTCTCCAATCACACCCTGACACACAGTAGTGTTAAAAATTATGAATGTCTACAGTGTGGGAAAAGATTCACTAACAGCTCTGGCCTCAATGTACACACCTTGAGACACACTGGCTATAGGAAATTCAAGTGTGATATTTGTAGCAAGTGTTTCAAGACAAAGCCTGATATTGCCAGGCACATGAAGATCCACTTTTGAGGTGATGTGTTGTGTGGACAAGTGTGGTTGTACCCGTGCCTGTGGGAGTGTGTCCTGTGTGGCAATGGGTGGTGGTGGGCAGTGTGTTACATGTATTTACCTAGTTGTGTTTTACAGGGCCTGAGCTACACTCGTGTGGTCCCGTCTCCGTATCTACATTTATCCAGTCTTTCTTTGGTTGCACCTTATGTGCCGATTGGTGCACATTATGTGCCGATATCACCACCTCATTTAGTCCATTCCAAACTTCTACATTTCAATGAGGGAAGCTGTACTTCTTTATGTTGTTCAGGCATCTACCTTTTCCTAGTTGTTTTGTATGTCCTCTTGTGTATCGACCTTCTGTTTGTTTCCGAGTCAGTAGTCTCTCATTGTCTGTTTCTTCCATCTTAGTTATCAACTTAAAAATGGTTATTAAGTCTCCTCTTTCTCTTCTCTGCTCGAGTGTTGGTAACTTTATTTCCTTCAACCTTTACTCATAAGAAAGTTCTTCTAGCTCTGGTACCATCTTTGTTGCCATTCTCTGTATCCTCTCCAACTTTTTCACATGCTTCTTTTTATATGGGGACCATACAATGGCAGCATATTCCATTTTGGGTAGGATGATTGTAGTAATTATCTTTTGCATCATATTTGTGCCCATGTAATGAAATGCCACTCTTGTATTCTTTAACATCCTGTATGTATGTATCTCCAAATATTTTATTTATATGTTTTTCTGGTTGTAGGTTACAGTACCCTCCCGAGTTTCACGCTATGCGAGTTTTGCGCTGAGTCCTAAATTCTTACCATCCCGACTTTCGCGCATTATTTCCCCGAGTTTCGCGCTGCTTCGTACACTTTTTTTTGGGATGGAGGGGGAGGTGCCTACAGAGCCGTTAGGTAGTGACCTCCAGGGGTGGGATGTTAGGCCCTGGAGGTTCCCTCGAGGGCTGTGATGGTTGGCCCTCGCCCGTGGTGGCGCAGGCAGGATTTTTATAGTGACGCTTGTGATTAGAGGTTCATGTCGCCCCCCTGTGGCCTCCGATGCACTCGCAATCGTAGGTAGAGTTATGGGCAGCATGTGGGTGTTCTTAGGCCACTCAACGGTGCAGAGAAAGATTTTATACCTTACGGTAATATCAAGATCAAGTATCGCTAAAGAGGTAAATAGTCGTATGTACAGATGTAAGAATGGTGTTAGCAAGACGTGTGTGATGTGTGAGACAGGAGTGAATAAAACGAGTACTTGATGCTGGAATGTGAATGGTATGACTATGCTAGAACAAAGATGTTGGAGGTAGTGGTAGGAGAAGTCGGAGTGGAAGAATGGCGAGAGATGAGAGGCAGGAGTACCTGCTGGGGTTGTGTGCTGAGTGGAGGAGTGACAGTCGTGTGGCTGAAAGTGTAAAAGAATTCTTGGAGAATTCTTGGAGAGCACGTAGGAGTGAGAATGAGGCAGGGGGCCCCTCAGTGATGGGGGACCCAGTATGAATGTGATGCAGAGAGAGGAATGAGGGGAAAATGAAACACCTAGTTTTGCTTCCCCTTTTGCTTCTCTCCCAACAGAATACTATGTGTGTGGGAGAACGCCGGACCAAAGGCTTCACCGACAGCATCAGCTGGGTGACTCCCAACTCCTCTCCTGTCCTCTATAGTTTTGGCCGACCACCCCGGGAGGCGGGTCACAAACCCCTGGCTAACACCCGGTACCCATTCACTGCTGGGTGGACAGGGGCTCGGGGTATTTTCAGGGTATTTTTGGGGGGAGAAAGTGACTAAATAAGCATTTTTACAGTGTTTTCAATACCCGAGTTTCGCGATCCTCAAGTTTAGCGCTATGCCTTGTGAAGAAAGCAGGCGTCAAACTCGGGAGGGTTTGTACCAGTACTGTATTCTGCATTATGACTCCCAAGTCATTTTCTTCATGAACCTTTGCAATTATTTCATTTCCCATTTTATATGGCCATTTATATCTTATATCGCGTTTTCCAATTTCCATCACATGACACTTATTTACATTAAATTCCATTTCCCATCTTTTGCTCCATTCGTAGATCTTGTTCAGGTCACTTTGTAGTGTTTCACAATCTTTATAGCTTTTTATATATCTTCATAGTTTTGCATCATCAGCAAATAGACTAATATAACTATTTATTTCCTCCGTCATGTCATTGACGTAAATCGTGAACATTATTGGTGCCAACACTGATCCTTGTGGTAGCCCACTAAATACGTTTCTCTATTCAGACTTTTCATCCTTCACTACTGTTCTCATTTCTCTTCCTCTCAGATAACTTTCCATCCAGGTTTTGATCACCCCTGTGATTCATCCTATATTTTCCAATTTCCAAAGTAGTCTCATGTGGAACTTTATCAAATGCCTTTTTAAGATCTAGGTATACACAGTCTGCCCATCTATCTCTTTCTTGTGTTATATCAATTACTCTTGAGTAAAAGCTTATTTAGTTGGTCACACATGATCTCTTTTTCCTAAAACCATACTGCCGGTCTGTTATTATACCTTCATCTTCTAAGTATTCCGTCCATGGCTTCTTTATTATTTTCTCACATATCTTGCATACTGTGCTAGTCAATGACACTGGTCTATAATTTAGTGGTTCATCCTTCTTCCCATTTTTATATATTGGCACTATATCTGCTCTCTTCCACTCCTTTGGCACTTTTCCTGTTGTTAATGAGCACTTTATTATATCATATATTGGTTCAACCAACTGCTTTCTGCACTCTTAAAACATAACCCGACACTCCGTCTGGTCCTATTGCTTTCCTCTCCTCCAATTCCTTCAACAATTCACAAACTTCCTCCTTCTTTATTTTTATTTTCCACTCCTTTCTAACTTTTTCATTCCTTGCAGTTCATTGAATTTTTATTCTTTTGTGAATACTTGCTGAAAGTTTTTATTTAGAATTTCACTCATTATTTTTGGATCTTCATATATCATATTACCCTCTTTCAGTCTCTCCACTTTGTCCTTATGCTTGATTATTCCATTGATAAATCTGTAGAACAGTTTGGGTTCTTCCGTACACTTTTCAACTACATATATCCTTCTCATAACTCTTGTACTGAGAACTTTTCGTTCGTACTCTTTTCTCATTATTTTCTAGGTATTGTGTGTTGTGGCACTTTATGTTGTTATTATTTATAGGGATATATTTAGATTATTAATTAGATATGTACATATTCGTAAGCACGGTTGCGCATTCAGTTGTTCTTGTGGGTGACGTAGTGGTAAGTGATGTGGCGGATTCTCTGCTGTTGCTCGGCAGTTCATGAGGGCGGCGGGCTGTGAACACTCGACTGGCTGTGGTGGTGTGAGGGCGTCAAAGGAATGTACTGCTAGACTTGGCCCGCTATTATTGAAATGGAAGGCACTGTGGATGCACGCTGTGGTGCAGTGTAGGAGAAATCGGGTGAGTGGTATACATTTTGGTTCGGTGCATTGTGTTCGAATACTGGTGCTTGCAACTCAGTTGTGACAAGTGTGCGGGTTTGCGTAACATTGTTTCGTTATTGCTCGTTTGTCTGTAATGGGAGTGAGTTATGTGCAGGAGATGTCGGTACACTTCACCAGACCTTAAGGAGGCACTGTGTGAGTTGTCAGTCCCCTTTTTCTGTATTTTCTTCTGTATTTTTCTTTTCTTATGTTCATTGATATTATTATTATTTTAGGAAAATTTATTTAGTTGTTTTGTTTTAATTGCAGAAAAGCTATCATTTGACCACTAATTATAGTTTCGGTGATTATAATATTTTTTGCCACTTGTTACAAGAAGGTTTGTTCCTCTTTTTTTTCTTACATGTACAATGTTCACAGGTTGGACCCTATAATAAAGGAGCTTACTTTAAATACTGATTCATCGCCTGGTGAAACAACTCTTCTCTTACTCTCTCCTTATGCACACATATTCATTACTTGCTAATTTATAGTCTTCTTTATTTCTTTGTGTCCGATTTTTCTTGACTTTTTTCCATGCCTCATCCCTTATTCTCTTTGCCCTCTCACATCTTCCATTAAACCATTCTTTCTTTCCCTTTTCTCTTGGTGTATATAGTGGTACGTGTTTTTCAACTCCTTTCTCATATATGCTCAGAAAAATGTTGTATTTTACTTGCACATCAGTCACTCCTTTCATTTCTTCCCAGTCAATTTCTTCATAGTATTTTTTCAGTTCTTCCATGTTAGTTTTTTCAAAGTCTCTTCTGCTACTTTTGTACAATTCATCTTCCTCCTTTATGTCCTCTTCCGTCTCCATTTCTAAGATTATATGGTCAGTTTTTCCTATGGGGCAGCCATAATTTATCTCATTTGCTAGGTCTATACCTTTTGTTAACACTAGATCAAGTCTTGCTGGTTCGTCATCTCCCCTATATCTTGTGTTTTCTGTCACCCATTGAGTCATCGTGTTTTCCATTGTCAGTTTCAACAATATCGCCCCAGGTATTTGCATTTCCTTCAAATGTCTCCCATTTTACTTTTCAGTTAAAATCTCCAACCAGCAGTATCTTTTTACTATTCTTGATTATTTTGTTTTAAGTACTTCAAGGTGTCTTCTAATACTTTCTCATGTTCTTCCTTGTTCCAGGTATTTGTGTATTTCCAGGGTGGGACACAATCAATCAATCATTGGGGGCATACGCCGGGGGGCGCGTCGCCTCGCCCACCCTACGACGCCACTCCCGGGGGTCACCACGCGCGATTTCCCATGCAGGCTCCTTTCCCATACCAAGCAGCTCTCGACAAGAAACATCAACTTGCCCCAGCCACGAGCCTTGTGGGCGCCCCCTTGGCCTCCTCCACGCCGGATTGTCTCTTACAGATACAACCCGATGGGAAGGATCGGTTTCAGGGTAGCGTGCCACATGCCCATATAGCCGAAGTTGGCGCTGACGGACTATGCAGGTAATAGGCCTCGATTCAGTCTCACGGTGCAATCGCTGATTTGACACGTAATCATCCCAGCGATACCCCATGATTCTGCGAAGACACTTATTACCAAAGGCATTGATTCGTCTCTTCAAGTCATTATTTAGTGTCCATGTCTCACAGCCATAGAGTAAGACAGGGATCACAAGCGACTTGAAGATCCGGATCTTTGTCCTCCTGCACAGGTACCGACAACGCCAAATACTCCCGCTGAGCGAGTCCATAACACCGTGGGCTATGCCAATCCGCCGTAAGACTTCTTGACGTGACCCGCCGTCATTATGGACTGCGCTACCAAGGTATGTAAAACTTTCCAAGATCTCAATGTCCTCGCCACACGCATGAACAGACTGTACTGCTTCATCTAGTAAGTCTCCAAATACCTGGACCTTGGTCTTGAGCCAGGAGACCTCAAGTCCCAAAGGCTTTGCCTCCTCGTGCAGCGCCTCGAGAGCCATCACCAGGACCTCCAGCGACTCAGCAAAGATTACTGCATCATCGGCAAAAACAAGATCAGTAATCTTGGTGTTGCCGACCTGGAAGTGGCAAATCTTTCCACCTGTGAGTAAAGCCGGTATTACACGGGCACTTTTCTGCTCAGTGAGCAGCTGCTCACTGAGTAGATTTCACTGAGCTGCTCAACAAAACTATTACACGGTGATCTGTGTTTTGATGAGCAAAATGCATACAGACCTGAGTGCAGTTATGATACAAATGATCATACCAAAAGTTGTTTCGTAGTCTATATGAAACCATAGTCGTTTCGTACACTCAGCTCAGAGTTGAACTTGACTACTAGTTACGAAACGACACCAGGTATGTACGAAAATACTCAAAATCAGTGTACGAAACTAACTACTTTCAATTCAATATACCTAATTAAGAAAGGTTTTTTTATTAGGCCAAAGGTTTTTGATTCATTTAAACTTCCTGTAATCCCCGAGAGTAGCTTCTATGGAACACTGTGGCCCGCGCCGTACCCGTGGCCGCGGCGGTACGGGGCTGACGCCGTTATAGTGGACGAGAACTGCGCGTTCGCTCTTTAGGTCAGACACACACACTCGGGGGCTAACACCGTACTCTTAGCCTCTCGCTTTACCACATACACCACACCTGTCACTACACACCTGTACGGCCTCGCAACACACCTGTCGCCTGTGTATCACCGTAAATAAATGACTTGGAAGGTTAGGCTTCTTAGGTATTGAGGGTGTATGTTTTCTTTTTTAATGGTTTTTTTTTACAAATAAAGGGCTATATTATATAACCTATATATGTTCCATATTGTATGGATCTATGGGCCGGCCTGGGCCGGCCCATGTATTTGTTTTGGTTATGGCAATATGGCGGCTGGTGGCTGGTGGCCGACTTCAGTATCTCGGCCACAGCTAGCCCAGATCCGCGATCCATGTTATATAGATCAGTGGGTAGTTCCTGTTACTTAACTCTACCTACATCCACCTCTCTTCCCCATCCATGAATTTATCCAGACTCCTTTTAAAGACCCCAAGTCTGTTAGACCCTCAAGACCCTCAAGTTCTCTTGCCGTCTGCAGTTTTAGTCATAGTTTTATTGGTCTTTCTTTGCCTTCTGCATAAGGTCCCAATCTTACTACTTCTTCTACTTCATCTACAAATCTTGCCTCTTCTTCCTCATCATTAAGTTTCATCAAAACGTCCTTTACTGTTTTTACTTCTTCTCTTTCTCTCTTTAATCTAAACAAGATATTTTCCTTCAGTCCAAAAATAATAACACATTTTTTCTTCTCTGCTACATCCCTTATTAAATTATCATTACTTCTCAACACTTTTACTACTTTCTTAACATGTTCACTTTGCTCTTTCTTTTGTTGTTCTATCACTTCTTTAAAGTCTACTTTGGCTTTCTCTTTCTCTTCTTTCCAGTTATTCACTTCACCCTTCATCACTTTTTCCACTTGTTGTTTGACCATTTTTTCTCCATTCTCACATGTTCATCATTCTCTTTTTTCAATTTCTCCATCTCTTTTTGTAACTTCTTTTTCCTTTACATTTTGCTTTTCCTTTCTTTTCAGTTCAATTAGTTTTACTTTCAGACCTTCCACTTCGTCATAGCTTCTTCTCAAACCATCAAGTAAACACTTCATACATTCAAACTCTTCAATCAGTCTCTTCACGTCTAGTCTGGTCTTGTCTCCCTCCTTCTCCACCCTGACCACTCTGGACTGCAGAGTTCCCTTCTTAACTTCATCATTAAACCCTGAGAAGTCCAACTGGGTTATCCTAGGGTCTCTTGATAAAAGAGGGTACTGCCATTCATAGGCCCTATGTTAAACGCTACTGGGCGCCATCTTAGTACCAGGGCCTCTCTGTTCACTCTAGACCCGGGGAAGTTCTCAAGGCATGACCCCACAGTATATCATGTTATACATGTGTAGCGCCCCCCCTTATAGCTTGATGTTAACTCGAAGGGCTCCACAAACCTGGCGATTACGCTGCCACCACCCACAATAAGTGGGAAAAAAAAAAAAAAAAATTAGAGAATATGTGAGTATAACTGGGACTTAATAAATGACTCGTTAACAGGGTTTCTGTATATTATCACATACTATTGATACCAGTATTCACATCCCCACTTAACCTAAGGTTTCACCAAAAAAATCACTGCACAATAATAATCCCTGACACGACGCGATTCTTCCTCGGGTTTAACAAAATCCCAAGAATTCCTTTACCCCACTGTCACTAGGTAAAGTACCTATCTACACACACACTCGCGATGAATGGCCTTAGCTGTATACACTGGTGTGTCCACGGGTCATCCACTCAGCCCAGCTCAGCAAACCACAACCACCATCAGCACACACGTGGGTCCCTCATGGGCTAAACCACCCCCTCAGCTCACTCAGCTCAGCTCCAAAACCCTGAATACATGTAAACCAATGAATATTTAAGGTCCAATACATAAATAATCAATGCCCTATACATCCTTATAAATACACCGCCCCACACATACCTTTGAAAAGGGTTGTAAGACACAACTCCCCACGCGTGTTGTCCCGGCAAGGCTTGGCGAGAGAGAGAGAAAGTATCGCTACCTTCTCCCTCCCTTGCCTTCTTGCCGTGACGTCACTAGCGACCACGGGCACAAAATATTGTCGGAACCTATATCTATTGATTAAGGACTAAGGAGTGAAGGAAAGTTGTGAGCATTTAATTACTAGATATATATATATATATATTACTTTACTCTCACCACTCAATGTAAACTCTTCGTCAATCGTGAGTCACAGGATTAACCCATTTTCTCGCATTACATGGCTTCTTCCCCCCCCAAAAAAAATGTCCTTGTTCCTCAGTCCTTCATCACGCATCCTACCAGATTTCTAACTAAGTATAAAAAAAATTGTAACATATACTCAACACCAAATCATGATGACTCTTCTTTTTAAATTCACATAGGGTCTTCTATCCACCCACAAACAAAATTACTTAAGCTGGACAATACAATTCTCAAATGAACTTTACAAACACAATAATTAAATAGTAATGCGTTCTTAACTTCTTCACCTCCCTCACCAAGAGCAGATTTAACCAGTTTGGGGATACATAATCAATGTAATGACTTTACTACACCTTCTCACTTCATCTCTTATTTACTTAGGCCGAAGCCATATAGAGTCGCGACTGGACTCATCCCTCTAGTCTGTAATGGTTATTCCTTTACCCCACTAAACCTAGGCATAGGAGCGTAGGGAGAAATCACGACTGGATTTTCTCCATACCCTTCCGTAACTTGGGATAAGGCTCACCTCCTTATTGAGGCATACACTCCTGCGTCAATCACCCAACGAGCAAAGCTCAGAGCCAAGTACATCCTCCGGTCTAACGACATCCTTTGCGGGTCTAGTGTATAGTGTAATCTATGTACACCCTCTAAGGTAACCATTCTCCAAACTTTACAATTTGGTCTAGGGGACTCTCATCAAAATACCTCTTTCTCTAGAGATGACTTTTTACCATCTGTCATTGTATCTCCTCACTGGCCTCCTCTCTCTAGGTGGTGGTTGTTTAAGTTCTTCCTCAACTATTACTATTTCTGCTGGTTCCAACAGCCAGCCATCTTGTCCTATATATTGCTTAATTTGTTCGGCCGCTCTCTGTACACGTACACCTTCAAATATATTTTCTAACACATATGCACCACCAAGTCCACCATCTCTCAATACTTCCACTATTTTGTATGGTCCCAACCACTTAACCGAGAGTTTCCTGTTGGTGCCCGGCTCAAAGCGTTCTCTTTTCACCCACGCCAATTCGTCTTTCTCCAACCTCTCGTTTTTCCTTTTCACATTAGCTTTCTCCCGCCATTTTCTACCTCTTTCCAAATTTGTTCTCTTGATGATTTTGTGTGCCACTGTTGTTTCCTCCTCTGAATCAATTTGTGGTAACTTCACACTAATCAACCTTGGAGCGTATCGGGAAAAGAAAGCATAGAAAGGTTGGGTACCCATTGTCTCATGCACTGCACTATTCAGCACTCTTTGGGTTTCTAAGAGATAACTGGGCCATCTATTGGGATAACCCTTGCACAGGTTTGAGAGAATTGTTTTCATTGTTCGGTGCATCCTTTCAGAGATACTATTACCTTGTGGATGATAAGGCGTGGTGTATCCTAACTGTATTTCACATGAATCACACAATTCTTTCCATTGCTGTGACGTAAACTCCTTAGCATAATTATCTAACAACAATGTATGTGGTGCTCCAAATACACTAATATATTCCCTAAAATTCTTACATACTTCCCCGGTCATCCTAGTTCTTAATTTATAAAACACAGTAAACCTACTATAATGATCTATTATAGTTAATACATAGCGGTATCCGTGGGCTCCCGTTCCCATGTCGGTTATGTCTATGCTTATCCTCTCTAGAGGTTTACTTACTGACGGTAATTCTTGCCATTGTTGTTGGAGTCCACGACTACCCTTATGCTGTTGACAGGTTAAACAGTTCCTCACATATTCTCTCACATCCGTTTTTAAGTTGGGCCAATAAAAATATCCTTCTGCTTTACTTATTGACTTCCTCTGCCCTAAATGACCTGATTCCGTATTATGAATTAATTCCAAGGCCGCTTGCTTCAGTTCACTAGGCAAAACCAATAAGTAGTGTACACTGTTATCGAACTGCTGTTTAGTTAAATATAAAACTCCTTCTTCTATCACAAATTGATCTAAAGTACTTCTGGGGTATTTAGATCTGGGTATTCTGCCTCCTTCTAGATACTCTATCATTTCTCTCCATCTGAGGTCCTCTCGTTGCATTTCCTTGACTTTTTCTTCAGTTTTTCCTAACCATCTCTCTTCTACTTGACATCGAATGATTCTTACTGGTCTACTAAGCTGGTCTGCTACAGTGTTCTTTTTCCCTGCTTTATATTCTATTTGATACCTATAGTCTCTCATTTCTAGGATCCACCTGTTCATCCTAGGTGACTTGGTTCGTTGTTTAAAGACTGACACTAACGGTTGGTGGTCTGTTCTGATGATCACCTTGGTTCCCCACAGGAAATGATGAAACTGTCTGCAAGCTAAAACTATCCCTAGGGCTTCCCTATCTGTTGCTGAGTATCGCGTTTCAACTGGTTTTAATTTTTTGGAAAAGTAAGAGATTACCTGGGCTTTGCCCTGTTCATTATACTGCATTAGTACTGCTCCTACATGGGTTTGACTAGCATCGGTATCCAACACAAAAGGTTTATTGATATTAGCCTTAGTTAAGATGGGAGCACTAGTCAGTTTATTTTTTAGTATCTGAAATGCCTTCTGGCTTAACTCTGACCATTCGAATGGGTTTTCTTTCTTAGTCAAATTAGTGATGGCACCGCTATCTTAGCGAATCCTTCTATGTACTTCCTATAGAAACCTACCATTCCCAAAAATCTTCTGGTTTCCTTGATATTAGTGGGGGGTTTCATTTTCTCTACGGCTTCTATGTAGTCTGGGTTGGGTTGGTAACCTTCCTTGGTCACTACGTGTCCCAGAAAACTAACTTTTCTTTGCCCTATTTTACATTTGGTCAAATTTAATTTGACTCCAAATCTAGTTAGATGTCCAAATAACCTATCGATCCTTTCCAACAAGACCTCGTAACTGGGTGCCATCAGGATAATGTCATCCAGATCATTTTTAAACCAGTTCTCTTTCAGTAAAGGGGTTAAAACCTGGGCTAATTTGCGAGAGAAAATTGCCGCACTGCAATTCAATCCAAAGGGAAGTCTTTTGAACCTATATAAGGATATTCCTTCACTAAAAGTTGTTAGATCTCTACTACTCTCATCCAACAGTATTTGATAATATGCATCTTTCATATCTAGGGTGGCATAGTATTCATAGCCCGCTACAGACTCTACTAACTCTTCCAATTTGGGTAGGGGGTGTATATCAGTGGCTAAATGTTGATTCACTTTCCTATAATCCAGACGCATCCTTTTTTCCCCATTCGGCTTGTTAACCAGTACTATAGTATATACTCTTCCATTTCTCTCAACATTTTAGCTATTAATTCCTTGGCTTTCTCCGGATACCTATATGTGACTCCTCTACACGGCTTTGGATCTAACACCTGAATATGAGCTGGTTCAGTTTTCATGGTGCCTAGTTCTCCTGCATCTAAGATAAATAATTTATGGTGTTGTTTTATCAAGGCGAAAAGATGGTGTCTCTCCTGTCCACTTAGGTGCTTCCAGTCTCCCTTTTCCAGAATAGCCTGTATTCGTTCTTGTCGAGTACCACTACCTTGGCTAACATCACTATCGGGTAACATAGCGTTACTCATCCTAGTGGTGAGACAGCGTGGTCCTGCCGTAACTTGCTGCTCTTGAATTTCTTCTGAGTTTACTACTCCATACCTAGCTAAAAGTGTACCAGAACGTAACTTCAACTGTCCATTACTGTTATTAATTATTGGTAGAAAGATAGTAACCTGTACACACATAGGTGCTATATTTTGCACTTGTCTTTTCCTAGGGTCCACCAAGAGAATGGTTCCCTCTACCTCGTCCACTGGTAACTCTAACCATTGAGTTCTTTCTGGTCTTATGGTCACGCTTTGCTGTATACTTATATGACAGCTTGATACATTTATATTCTATTCATACATTTATATGACAGCTTGATTTAGGCACTTCATCTTTGCACTCCACGCTCTTAACTGCTCTTATGGTGCCGTATCGGTGTTCAACAAAATTCAAGGGGTAAGTTAGGTTAGCCCACATGATTTTATTTTGCTTGTAATTCATAGTCATTTCTTCTAGTCCTATTATATTCATCCCTATCAGGGCTTGGGTGGATAAATACTGGTCTGGAACTACTAACATTGACGCTTCTATTGTTCTATCTGTTCCTAGGGGTATCTTTACTCTTACTTGACCTAAGATTCTCAACTCCTTGCCAGTTATGCCTGTCAAACTAGGGATGTTACTGTGGGTTATTATTTTAAGTTGTAAGTCTAAAGCTGCGCTCTTCTTTATAAGTGAATATTCACTTCCTGTGTCTACTAAAACTTCCGTGACGTGGTCATTAATGGCTAAGGGGATTATTGGGGATTGATGTTTAACTAGTCACCGGGAGGATCCTTTCCTCCCCGGACAATTTGGACTGCCTCTCCTACATCCTACTCTCCAGCAATCGAAACAAGCGTTGCTACCTGGCTTCCTTCTACAGTCTGCGGCTGAGTGGTTGTTCATTCTACAATAGGGACAAAACGTTTGGGAATCCCTTCTCCAATCTAAACTGGGTGGCTTCTGGTCGTTACCTACTCTCAATTCTTGTAATTTCCTCCCCATTCCTTCCATCTGTGCTCGCAGTTCTCTTATTTCTGACTGACTGGCTGACAGTTCCTGTTTATTGGGAGGAGTACTCTGGGGAGCGGGTGTTATCTCTGACAGCTGCCGGGTCTGGTGTACCGCACGCATTCTATTTGTGTCTCTTCCGATGGCGATGGCCCTCTCAGTCTCCACTCTCGCTATGAATTTTCTCAGAGGGAATTGTTCATCCATGTAAAACTCTAATTTCTCCTTACTGTGGCTTGGTAATCCTCTCAACAGTTTTGTTTTTATGATCTTATCCCTACGGGGAACTTCTCCTGGATATTTTGACTTTGCTTCCAGTATGGCGTATTTGCATTTGAGTTTAGTTGCGAAATCTTGAGGATCTTCCAGCCAATCATACTTGACCTCCGAAATGCTGATAAGGATTCTGTCGACATTATTGTCTGTTAGTTCTTCGCATAGCCAATAAGTTCCATGATCTAAATTTGTACTCACTGAGGGCATTCTGTACGTATAGTGCTAACTGTGGGTCCACTCTTGTCATAAGGATCCTCTTTCTCTCCTCCAAATCCTCTGAACAACTTTCTACTTGGGAAAGGAAAACTGTCAACCTTCCCTCGGCTTCGATTCCATGTAAATCACTGAGGTTCAGCATTCATATATCTCTAGGCTTTATCAATGACCTCACTGGTCTCCTGACTTCCTTCTCCTCTTCCTTATTTTTCAACAATGCCTCACCAGTTTCTTTCGTTCTTTCCACTTCTTGTTCTAACTGACTCATCCACTTGAACTGCGCGTATTGTTCTGGACTGGTTTCGACTCTCGTGTGTTACTACTTTCTCCTTCTTAAGCTCTCTACCCTTTGCTCCCTTCTGGAGGAAATCCTCCAAATCCTCTACGGAAAAATCAATCAAATCCTCCATCTTAAAAAAAAAAATTCCCTTCCGTAATTAAAAAAAAATATATCTCTCCCTTATTTTTCTAACTAGTGTTTGCTAACACTAGGTCTAGTGTTGGGCTTTCCACGGTGGCTATTACGGCCACGACAATCCTCCAAAGTTGCTTACTTGCTGGGGCGTCTCCCAAGCCTCAACACTGACTTACACTATACCAGCTGTTATCCTAACCTAACCCTAACCTCACCGTAAGGTACGGTAACCTAACCTTACCGTACCTTTTACCTGACATCCTCTAGGTGTGCTCTGTCATATATGGCCCAGTTGCAAGAAGGTCTTATCGTGCTCCCTATAGGGTCCCGGCGTGGAAATACCCGACACCTCTGGTTCAAGAACAGCGCCATTTCATCCCCATCGTGGGCCCCATCGGGCAAAAATTGTCAGGCGGTAACCCCCTACCGACGAGATGATCGATGAGCATCATATATTATTAAATACTTCCATTGAACATCAATAATCAACATATTCAATATGCGACACATTTCTGACGAAGAATCAACGCGGTTATGAAGCCAAAAAGGCAGCTAATTCATACTTTTCAGTTGTTTTCTTGGTGGTCCCGTTGCAAGAACTCAAGTCAAGACAGTCAACAACTCAACATACCCATCGGTGTTCTCCCGCTGTTTTGACCGGGGAGGGCATATTTACCATTTTCACCCATCAATCTTGGACACACAGACAGCCGTCGGAAATGAAAAATAACACAAGGGGGGTCTGGCTGGGGGGACGAAACTCCCCTAGCGAGGTTAGGTTACGAAAACAATTGCCCAAGTTAGGTTAGTCAACTAGCAGGGGGGTCTGGGGGGAAGGGGCGAAACCCCCCTTGCGAGGTTATGTTTAGAAAACAGTGCCCAGGCTAGGTTACTTAACTTAATTAGCAAGGGGGTCTGGGGGGGGACGAAAGCCCCCTAGCGAGGTTAGATTACGAAAACAGTGCCCAGGTTAGGTTAGTTAACTAGCGGGGGGTCTGGGGGGGAACGAAACCCCCCTTTATAGGTTTATTGCTTTGACGTTAATTCAAGAGGGCTCCACAATTCTGGCTATGATGCTGCCACCACCCACAATAAGTGGGAAAAAAAATTAAAAGGTTAAGAAAATATGTCAAAACTAATGGGTGTAAAAGATAACAACTCGTTATCTTTATCTTAGTATATTGTCACTTTACTGATTCACCAGTAATTACTTCCCAACTCCTTCTTAACCTTAACTCATTAACGTATCTCACCACTTAAAAATATGCTTAATGCTAACAACAGCGACACGACGCGAGTATCAGCTCGTGCTCACGAACGTAATCATATGTACACCCTCTAAACCTAAATCATTAACTAAAGTTCCCGTCACTGATTTGCTGAGTCAAGTATCAATGTCCACACACTCCAGCTATAAGACTAATCCTTAGCTGTATCCCTGGTGTTCACACAGAGGTGTTCACAGGTGTTCCCCACTGCTCATCCAGCCGCTCCTCCAGCCGGCTTTTCACAGCTACCTTGAACCCTTATCCAGCCGTCTTTCCACAGCTACCTTGGACCCTTATCCAAGGGTGAAAACCACACCTCCCTTCACGTCTCTCCACTGTGACACGTGGACCGCTACAGACAACTAATATGGCCACTCGCCCTCCTCCTTGCCTAGCCAGATGACGTCGCCAGCTACCGCCGGTACAAAAATATATCACAATATATTTTTATTTGTTGAGTGTGATGTTGTTGAGTGCGTTGAAAAGTGATGGATCACGTCAAGAAGTCTTACGGTGGATTGGCATAGCCCACGGAGCTATGGACTCGCTCAGCGGGAGTATTTGGCGTTGTCGGTACCTGTGCAGGAGGACAAAGATCCGGATCTTCAAGTCGCTTGTGATCCCTGTCTTACTATATGGTTGTGAGACATGGACACTAAATAGTGACTTGAAGAGACGAATCAATGCCTTTGGTAATAAGTGTCTTCGCAGAATCATGGGGTATCGCTGGGATGATTACGTGTCAAATCAGCGATTGCACCGTGAGACTGAATTGAGGCCTATTACCTGCATAGTCCGTCAGCGCCAACTTCGGCTATATGGGCATGTGGCACGCTACCCTGAAACCGATCCTTCCCATCGGGTTGTATCTGTAAGAGACAATCCGGCGTGGAGGAGGCCAAGGGGGCGTCCAGAAGGCTCGTGGCTGGGGCAAGTTGATGTTTCTTGTCGAGAGCTGCTTGGTATGGGAAAGGAGCCTGCATGGAGACTCGCGCGTGGTGATCCCCGGGAGTGGCGTCGTAGGGTTGGCGAGGCGACGCGCCCCCCGGCGTATGCCCCCAATGATTGACATGCATCAGAAAAACTCCTGACAGTTCACCATCATTGTACCAATAAAATCCAGCGGGATCAGCTTTCAGATGCACACAACCTAAATTTATCAAAAATGTTCTGGCTGTGAAGTACCATACCCGTGATGCATCATTTAATCCATAAACACATTTGTTAAGCTTCCATAAAACTTTCCCAGAGCAATTAGCTTCTTTTGGTGGCTTCAGAAACACATCTCTCTGAAAATTTCCCCCTTGAAGGAATAAGCTTTGATATCAATAGAATTACATTTCCAGTTCTTAGAAGCCACGATTGACAAAAATATCCTCAATCCTTCTTTACCTCCAGTAGGGGAGTCTGTTCTAATATGATGAGACTTCAAAACCACGTGCCACAAGTCTAGCCTTTACTCTTGGTTCACCATTGACATCTTTTTCTGTGCATACCCACCTCACTCTCATGGATGTCTGACCCCAATCTAAAACTTCCTCGTATACTTTAAATTTCTTCCAGTTCCCCAATTCTGTTTGTTTTGCCTGAAGTACATCTTTGTCATATCGCCTAGATAAAGACAGGAATACCTCATTATCATCTACAGTTATAGTCACTATCACATTTGTGGGAATTTATGTCACATACATATATTTAATTTGAGGTCTTACCTAATCAAAACCCATCGTCTATCTCATCCCGACACAATACCCCAACTAGTCAACTAACTATGATACTTATCGGTGGATAGTAGGGTTGAAATGGCTGTAGGTGTATTAATACTGCATGTCCTGTGATCCGAAGTGGTCCGCCGTGATCGAGGCCGCCCGTGAAGCACAGAGGCGGAGGGCTGGAGGCGGTGTGCTTTGATATGGGCGTCAGGAGGTTTTCATAACCGTTATCTTGACGCGGCGGATAATTTCAGTGTGTCGTATTTAACACGTCCTTTGATTTAACACTTATATGTACAAAATGAACGTATGTACAAATCTCTTCATTATAATCAGAGAAGAGATGTTAATCCCGTGAGGGCTGGAATGTAACTTATATGTACAAACACGTATATATAATGAGAGATGTTATTCTCTCTAGGGCTCGGAGTGTACTAACCTCTCCCGGTGGGCGGCGGTGAAAGACCGCTACCATGCCACGTGTATAATTCCCGGTGGGTTTTATCTAATGGGCGGCAGCCAATGGGGCCGCTTCAACTAAGGTGCTAATTATTTAAGGTGCAATGCTTAATAACCACTGGGAATGTTAATTTATATTATCCCACTACTTATCATTTACTTAAATTACCTAAATTAATACCCATTACCATTGTAATTATATATACATCCCTACGCTCCCCCTATGATGAGCGGACAATACCTCCCTCACAAGGGAGGGGGGGGGGAACAAACCCCCACTCTGCCAAATATTGAGAGGGTGGTTGGTGGATAATTTCCACAACATTCTTCAGGTTCTTCAACCCATTGCTTCATCCCTGAAATCCAATCTATTGACTTAAGGCCGGTTCCCACTCTCCCGCTTGTACGCCGCCGTACAACAACAAAGACGTCACAATGACGTCACAGAAGTCTACCGCACCGCCGTACCGCTGTAACGGCTGCCGTACCGCTGTACAGCTGCCGTACAAAGTTAAATTCAAGTCATCTCTCCCGCTCGGCGGTGTCCGCTCGAGCGGAGTTGCCAACTGAACATAAGAAAGAACATAAGAAAGTAAGGAAGCTACAAGGAGGCCGTGAACCTACACGAGGTAGTTCCTGTTAATCCCCTTACTGCATTTAGGTATACATTTTTCCATGCCTATGTTATCCCACGTTTTTATTACGTTTTCACAATTAATTTACGTAAAACCTCTCAATCCGGACTAATTGGGCCAAGAGTGTCCGAGTAATGCAAGGATCCGAATAATGGGGGGATATGTTAAAAAAAAAAAAAAAAAAAAAAAAAAAAAAAAAAAAAAATAATAATAATAATAAATAAATAAAAAAATCTGTCAATACAATATAGCTGGGAAATTTCGACCCCTTAAAAAATAAAAAAAAAAAAAAAAAAATAAATAAAAAAAAAAAAAAAAAAAAAAAAAAAAAAAATGGTAAGACAGTTATCATGACATCATGTGACAACTGTGCCCAGTTACCACAAATACCACTCAAGCGGTGATGATGGTGACGTCATTGTTGTTGTACGGCGGCCGTACAAGCAGGAGAGTGGGAACCGGCCTTTAGGCTCACAACCATCATCCTGAACATTCAGCCAGTTTCTGTACATTCCTGTAGCTTTACCTGCACGACTTTAAACAGTAGTGGTTTTCCAATCACCAGAGTCAACAGCTAAATATTTCACTCTCTGTCCTATCTTGGGAATACCTCTAGGAAAACTCTCAGGAGAACATTCCTGTACATTGTTTCCACCAGTGAAATTGTTTTTCCTGTCTCTCTCATCGTTTAAGCTAATTTCACCTCCATCATCAGTTTCATCTGACACATCATCAATTACATCTTCACAATAATGTTCAGTTTTAATGACAATGTCTTTTGCGTCACAACCAACAGGTTCACATGACCTATTTCTAATTTCTTCTAAGACTACCTTTTTACCATTCTCAATATCAGCATTGATGTCATAATTTATTTCAATAACTCTTGATACACGCACGTTCACAATATAACCACCATGTTTAATGATAACTGTCTTACCATCTTGACCTATGACTGTGCCAGGCCCCTTCCATTCTACTTCATTGTCTCTTTTAAAATACACCAGTCCTCCACTCTGGAAAATTCTACCTTTGGGCCTAACCTGATGCCTCAGAGCCCGTCTTATCCTTTCTGATGTCTCTGCCATCATGAATGCTTGGCGACCAGCATGCAGAGCATTCAGATGCTTACCCAGTGTTGCACTTATTGTAGTGCCTTCTAGAGCTGGTAGTGAATCATTCATTACACAAGGGAGTTTTGGGTTACTGCCAAAAACTAACTGATAAGGGCTGTACCCTCCAACCACCTGCAGACAATTCTTGGCATGCACAGCCCACGCTAGTGCTGTGTGTAAAGGGCACTTAGGCTGGTCAGCTACTATTTTTCTCACCATCTCATCTATTACTGCATGGTTTCTCTCACATAAACAATTGCTGAAAGGGCTATGTGCAGCTGTATACATGGTTCTGCTGTTTAAATTCTCACACGTCAGTGAATTCTTCATTAGCAAATTCTCCTCCATTGTCAGCTAAGAATTTTTCTGGTGAGCCTAATCCAGTCCCTATCCACATTTCAATCACTTTATCAATAATTGTCCTCCTCTTTTTATCATGAATTACTGCAGATCTGCAATATCTTGTAGCAACATCAGCAAGGTGCAAAAAATAAACCTCCCCCTTTTTCCATTTTTTCAAATCCATAGCCACAACTTCATTAATGTCTCTAGCTAAAGGCAAACTCACCACAGGCCTAGAAGGGGTTCTTTTGTATTTTTTGCAAATATTGCAACCATCAGTTACTTCTACTAACGTAAAATAATCTGCATCCTCTACCCCAGCATCTGTTAACAATTGACTCAAGCGTTTTCTAGTGGGGTGAGCAAATTGTTGGTGCAACTTTAACACACGCTTCCTTTTTTCACTGGCACCTAAGCCCACAGTTACCAACACTTGATTAATACTTTTAGTAGAGGTCTCCTCAGTCAGTGGAATACAGTAGTGACCCGAGGGGGTACACTGTAACTTAATGGATTTTTCTAGGATAACTGCACAGTCATTTTCAACATCTAACTTGACTTTGGCTTTTTTCATGGATGGCTTTCCAAAAAGTAGAGGTATATCACTTTCTACAACATCGCACCGTAATTTACACTGGGTACCTGCAAGTACACATGGAAATATAACCTTTTTCAAAGAAGGTACAACCCTACCATCACCGAATTTAAAGGTAGTATTACTCTCTTCTTCACTGACTTTGACCAGTTTGTCATCTGGTAAAGATTTCAAATAACTATGTAACCAGTCAACACCACAAACAGTAGAAAAGCATGCAGAATCCCAAACAGCACTGTTAAATGTTTCACCAACTAACATTCTCATTTCATCATAATTTCTGTTCCCACAAGTAAGATATACTTCATCTTGGCTTTAGGGTCATTTTCAGCTTGAATCTCATAAACTTTTCTCTCCCTGTTTGGACATCTAGGTGCATAGTGAAACTCAGACTTACACACCAGACACTTTGTGATGTAGTCCCACTGTAATGTCCGTTATTCGGAAGAGATAGGATGGGAATTCTTATCATATAATTCCCGGGTTATGTCCCGTAAGCAATTCAATCTTTTAGTTTTCTTGTGTAATTTATCTTCCTTCTCTCATTCTCCCTTCTATCTTCCTTCCTTCCTTTCACCCCCCCCCCGATATTCCGGGTACGAGTCAACATTCGTGGGACACTTATTTCGCGATCATCGATAACTAAGAGGTTCAAAACTTTTCATCCTCCCCTCACCCTCCTATCAGATCAAGGAACACTCCTAGATTCTTAATGTCCTTCAAACTAGACACAATAGTGACAGATCACGTTCATAAATGGATGTGTTAGTCGAGTTATTTGCTAAATTAAAAAAGTCGACCAAATTTATGGTTCGACTCCACTACCTCGTCTCTCAATAAAACGCGTTCGTATGCTTGAAACGAAACCCAATAACACTTTCCGGATATTAGAGTAGACATATTAAATTCTTCTATATCAAGTACAGAACTGTATAGGCACCTTAGNAAAAAATTCAGCTCGTGCTCACGAACGTAATCATATGTAAAACCCTCTAAACCTAAATCATTAACTAAAGTTCCCGTCACTGATTTGCTGAGTCAAGTATCAATGTCCACACACTCCAGCTATAAGACTAATCCTTAGCTGTATCCTGTGTTCACACAGAGGTGTTCACAGGTGTTCCCCACTGCTCATCCAGCCGCTCCTCCAGCCGGCTTTTCACAGCTACCTTGAAACCCTTATCCAGCCGTCTTTCCACAGCTACCTTGGACCCTTATCCAAGGGTGAAAACCACACCTCCCTTCACGTCTCTCCACTGTGACACGTGGACCGCTACAGACAACTAATATGGCCACTCGCCCTCCTCCTTGCCTAGCCAGATGACGTCGCCAGCTACCGCCGGTACAAAAATATATCACAATATATTTTTATTTGTTGAGTGTGATGTTGTTGAGTGCGTTGAAAAGTGATGGATCACGTCAAGAAGTCTTACGGTGGATTGGCATAGCCCACGGAGCTATGGACTCGCTCAGCGGGAGTATTTGGCGTTGTCGGTACCTGTGCAGGAGGACAAAGATCCGGATCTTCAAGTCGCTTGTGATCCCTGTCTTACTATATGGTTGTGAGACATGGACACTAAATAGTGACTTGAAGAGACGAATCAATGCCTTTGGTAATAAGTGTCTTCGCAGAATCATGGGGTATCGCTGGGATGATTACGTGTCAAATCAGCGATTGCACCGTGAGACTGAATCGAGGCCTATTACCTGCATAGTCCGTCAACGCCAACTTCAGCTATATGGGCATGTGGCACGCTACCCTGAAACCGATCCTTCCCATCGGGTTGTATCTGTAAGAGACAATCCGGCGTGGAGGAGGCCAAGGGGGCGTCCAGAAGGCTCGTGGCTGGGGCAAGTTGATGTTTCTTGTCGAAAGCTGCTTGGTATGGGAAAGGAGCCTGCATGGAGACTCGCGCGTGGTGATCCCCGGGAGTGGCGTCGTAGGGTTGGCGAGGCGACGCGCCCCCCGGCGTATGCCCCCAATGATTGACATGCATCAGAAAAACTCCTGACAGTTCACCATCATTGTACCAATAAAATCCAGCGGGATCAGCTTTCAGATGCACACAACCTAAATTTATCAAAAATGTTCTAGCTGTGAAGTACCATACCCGTGATGCATCCTTTAATCCATAAACACATTTGTTAAGCTTCCATAAAACTTTCCCAGAGCAATTAGCTTCTTTTGGTGGCTTCAGAAACACATCTCTCTGAAAATTTCCCCCTTGAAGGAATAAGCTTTGATATCAATAGAATTACATTTCCAGTTCTTAGAAGCCATGATTGACAAAAATATCCTCAATACTTCTTTACCTCCAGTAGGGGAGTCTGTTCTAATATGATGAGACTCTTCAAAGCCATGTGCTACAAGTCTAGCCTTTACTCTTGGTTCACTATTGACATCTTTTTATGTGCATACCCATCTCACACTCATGGATGTCTGACCCCCATCAAAAAATTCCTCATAGACCTTAAATTTCTTCCAGTTCCCCAATTATGTTTGTTTTGCCTGAAGTACATCTTTGTCATATTGCCTAAATACAGACAGGAATACCTCATTATCATCTACAGTTATAGTCACTATCACATTTGTGGGAATTTATGTCACATACATATATTTAATTTGAGGTCTTACCTAATCAAAACCCATCGTCTATCTCATCCCGACACAATACCCCAACTAGTCAACTAACTATGATACTTATCGGTGGATAGTAGGTTGAAATGGCTGTAGGTGTATTAATACTGCATGTCCTGTGATCCGAAGTGGTCCGCCGTGATCGAGGCCGCCCGTGAAGCACAGAGGCGGAGGGCTGGAGGCGGTGTGCTTTGATATGGGCGTCAGGAGGTTTCATAACCGTTATCTTGACGCGGCGGATAATTTCAGTGTGTCGTATTTAACACGTCCTTTGATTTAACACTTATATGTACAAAATGAACGTATGTACAAATCTCTTCATTATAATCAGAGAAGAGATGTTAATCCCGTGAGGGCTGGAATGTAACTTATATGTACAAAACACGTATATATAATGAGAGATGTTATTCTCTCTAGGGCTCGGAGTGTACTAACCTCTCCCGTGGGCGGCGGTGAAAGACCGCTACCATGCCACGTGTATAATTCCCGGTGGGTTTTATCTAATGGGCGGCAGCCAATGGGGCCGCTTCAACTAAGGTGCTAATTATTTAAGGTGCAATGCTTAATAACCACTGGGAATGTTAATTTATATTATCCCACTACTTATCATTTACTTAAATTACCTAAATTAATACCCATTACCATTGTAATTATATATACATCCCTACGCTCCCCCTATGATGAGCGGACAATACCTCCCTCACAAGGGAGGGGGGGGGGAACAAACCCCCACTCTGCCAAATATTGAGAGGGTGGTTGGTGGATAATTTCCACAACATTCTTCAGGTTCTTCAACCCATTGCTTCATCCCTGAAATCCAATCTATTGACTTAAGGCCGGTTCCCACTCTCCCGCTTGTACGGCCGCCGTACAACAACAAAGACGTCACAATGACGTCACAAGAAAGTCTACCGCACCGCCGTACCGCTGTACGGCTGCCGTACCGCTGTACAGCTGCCGTACAAAGTTAAATTCAAGTCATCTCTCCCGCTCGGCGGTGTCCGCTCGAGCGGAGTTGCCAACTGAACATAAGAAAGAACATAAGAAAGTAAGGAAGCTACAAGAGGCCGTGAGACCTACACGAGGTAGTTCCTGTTAATCCCCTTACTGCATTTAGGTATACATTTTTCCATGCCTATGTTATCCACGTTTTTATTACGTTTTCACAATTAATTTACAGTAAAACCTCTCATATCCGGACTAATTGGGCCAAGGAGTGGTCCGAGTAATGCAAGGATCCGAATAATGGGGGGATATGTAATAAAAAAAAAAAAAAAAAAAAAAAAAAAAAAAAAAATAATAATAAATAATAAATAAATAAAAAAAATCTGTCAATACAATATAGCTGGGAAATTTCGACCCCTTAAAAAAAAAAAAAAAAAAAAAAAAAAATAAATAAAAAAAAAAAAAAAAAAAAAAAAAAAAAATGGTAAGACAGTTATCATGACATCATGTGACAACTGTGCCCAGTTACCACAAATACCACTCAAGCGGTGATGTTTGGTGCCCGTCATTGTTGTTGTACGGCGGCCGTACAAGCAGGAGAGTGGGAACCGGCCTTTAGGCTCACAACCATCATCCTGAACATTCAGCCAGTTTCTGTACATTCCTGTAGCTTTACCTGCACGACTTTAAACAGTAGTGGTTTTCCAATCACCAGAGTCAACAGCTAAATATTTCACTCTCTGTCCTATCTTGGGAATACCTCTAGGAAAACTCTCAGGAGAACATTCCTGTACATTGTTTCCACCAGTGAAATTGTTTTTCCTGTCTCTCTCATCGTTTAAGCTAATTTCACCTCCATCATCAGTTTCATCTGACACATCATCAATTACATCTTCACAATAATGTTCAGTTTTAATGACAATGTCTTTTGCGTCACAACCAACAGGTTCACATGACCTATTTCTAATTTCTTCTAAGACTACCTTTTTACCATTCTCAATATCAGCATTGATGTCATAATTTATTTCAATAACTCTTGATACACGCACGTTCACAATATAACCACCATGTTTAATGATAACTGTCTTACCATCTTGACCTATGACTGTGCCAGGTCCCTTCCATTCTACTTCATTGTCTCTTTTAAAATACACCAGTCCTCCACTCTGGAAAATTCTACCTTTGGGCCTAACCTGATGCCTCAGAGCCCGTCTTATCCTTTCTGATGTCTCTGCCATCATGAATGCTTGGCGACCAGCATGCAGAGCATTCAGATGCTTACCCAGTGTTGCACTTATTGTAGTGCCTTCTAGAGCTGGTAGTGAATCATTCATTACACAAGGGAGTTTTGGGTTACTGCCAAAAACTAATTGATAAGGGCTGTACCCTCCAACCACCTGCAGACAATTCTTGGCATGCACAGCCCACGCTAGTGCTGTGTGTAAAGGGCACTTAGGCTGGTCAGCTACTATTTTTCTCACCATCTCATCTATTACTGCATGGTTTCTCTCACATAAACTATTGCTGAAAGGGCTATGTGCAGCTGTATACATGGTTCTGCTGTTAAATTCTCACACGTCAGTAAATTCTTCATCAGCAAATTCTCCTCCATTGTCAGCTAAGAATTTTTCTGGTGAGCCTAATCCAGTCCCTATCCACATTTCTATCACTTTATCAATAATGGTCCTCCTCTTTTTATCATGAATTACTGCAGATCTGCAATATCTTGTAGCAACATCAACAAGGTTAAAAAATAAACCTCCCCCTTTTTCCATTTTTTCAAATCCATAGCCACAACTTCATTAATGTCTCTAGCTAAAGGCAAACTCACCACAGGCCTAGAAGGGGTTCTTTTGTATTTTTTGCAAATATTGCAACCATCAGTTACTTCTACTAACGTAAAATAATCTGCATCCTCTACCCCAGCATCTGTTAACAATTGACTCAAGCGTTTTCTAGTGGGGTGAGCAAATTGTTGGTGCAACTTTAACACACGCTTCCTTTTTTCACTGGCACCTAAGCCCACAGTTACCAACACTTGATTAATACTTTTAGTAGAGGTCTCCTCAGTCAGTGGAATACAGTAGTGACCCGAGGGGGTACACTGTAACTTAATGGATTTTTCTAGGATAACTGCACAGTCATTTTCAACATCTAACTTGACTTTGGCTTTTTTCATGGATGGCTTTCCAAAAAGTAGAGGTATATCACTTTCTACAACATCGCACCGTAATTTACACTGGGTACCTGCAAGTACACATGGAAATATAACCTTTTTCAAAGAAGGTACAACCCTACCATCACCGAATTTAAAGGTAGTATTACTCTCTTCTTCACTGACTTTGACCAGTTTGTCATCTGGTAAAGATTTCAAATAACTATGTAACCAGTCAACACCACAAACAGTAGAAAAGCATGCAGAATCCCAAACAGCACTGTTAAATGTTTCACCAACTAACATTCTCATTTCATCATAATTTCTGTTCCCACAAGTAAGATATACTTCATCTTGGCTTTAGGGTCATTTTCAGCTTGAATCTCATAAACTTTTCTCTCCCTGTTTGGACATCTAGGTGCATAGTGAAACTCAGACTTACACACCAGACACTTTGTGATGTAGTCCCACTGTAATGTCCGTTATTCGGAAGAGATAGGATGGGAATTCTTATCATATAATTCCCGGGTTATGTCCCGTAAGCAATTCAATCTTTTAGTTTTCTTGTGTAATTTATCTTCCTTCTCTCATTCTCCCTTCTATCTTCCTTCCTTCCTTTCACCCCCCCCCCCCCGATATTCCGGGTACGAGTCAACATTCGTGGGACACTTATTTCGCGATCATCGATAACTAAGAGGTTCAAAACTTTCATCCTCCCCTCACCCTCCTATCAGATCAAGGAACACTCCTAGATTCTTAATGTCCTTCAAACTAGACAACAATAGTGACAGATCACGTTCATAAATGGATGTGTTAGTCGAGTTATTTGCTAAATTAAAAAGTCGACCAAATTTGATGTTCGACTCACTACCTCGTCTCTCAATAAAACGCGTTCGTATGCTTGAAACGAAACCCAATAACACTTTCCCTGGATATTAGAGTAGACATATTAAATTCTTCTATATCAAAGTAACAGAACTGTATTATAGGCAGCCCTTTCATAGGTACACTTGTTACATTATTTAATTAGTCATTCCGGGTCTATAAGCTCTTCAGGAGAGGCCAATATCATAGAATTCGAACATTCCTTTCATCCCAACTTTCACCTTAGCTACCACGAGGAGTCAGTCGTCTCTACACTTCATTGTAGGTAAGACCTCGGCACCTCGCTCCTGTTTCCTTCCCCCTCCTTGTTATATTATACTATCTATATTTTCTATATATATATAGGTACAGTTCAGTTTCACTAACGCATAGAAGGCCTGCCCCATTCTTATAAGTGTTATTAACAGAGTCGTCTTACACTTCATTGTAGCTTCGACGGGAGTGTCTCGCTACTTCCTCTCCAGAAACCAGGGCCACATGGTACAGTGAATCCCCACACCAACTCATTCCTCTCACATTTTCTTTCCTTATATATTCCATGTATACCTATAGTGCTCAGTTGATACGGACATAGGTGGTAGTTTCTAAGAATGATTCTGTGAGGTGAGGTTATGCTCTAAAGAGCTTGCCCGTTCCAGATTAGAGTTTATGTAAAATGTGTCTAAGATCTCAAACAGAAATAATGTTTCATGGTGAATAATAGGATGATGTTTCAAATATAGTTCTTGTGTTTATTGCAAAAACCCCAGGTGATTATTCCGCGTGGTTAGGATATACTTCCCCACACTTCCAAAAGAGTTTTTCAGCCTTACTCTGGTATAATACTATATATCCTCCCCGACTACCATTAATTCTCATGTATATTCACGTGCTCAGGGAGTAAACCAGAGAACTACTCGCTTGAGCTGGTGCAAGCACTCCCCTTACCCCTGTAACTCATACCCTTTCCCTTAACCCTACCCCTACCCCTTCCCCTTAAGTTCATTCCCATTTCAGTACTCTCCGCAGCGAGAGTGTTCGTACTATAATCAATAGTGAGTCATAAGACAAATTTCAATTCTCAATTCTAGTTGTAATCAATGAAAAATCCTAACCAAATTAATTTCATTCAGATAACAAAGGCACCAGGTATAAACTTCTTCATAGGAAAGTTCTGGCAACACACTGGTGACTAAAGCGGTGGTATATTATTTCCTACAAATAACAACAGAATATCACCTTGGGAAAGTAGCTAAATAGACTCAAAATTCAGGAAAAAATGTACAGTTTCATTAGTAGGACACAGTCAACTTCCCAAATCATTCGATGTCCCAGGAACTGAAATTAGGATTTCAGAGCTTCGGGAGGAAGGGCAATTTCTTTTTTTTCTCAGATGAGACTAAATAGTATCCTGGTATGGCCACATTATCTGTGCATTTTGTGGTTAGGTAGCAATGATATTGACGATAGCATGGATCCCGGCTCTCTTGCTTACCCTATCAAGGAAATTACGCGCACAATAGAGAGGAATTGTGAGGCGGTATAGTGTGCCTCTTGTTATAGAACCATGCATTTATTCAGAAAGAGAACCACATCTATTAGTCACGGGAAACCCGAGTGTCTTTCTATTGACCGACGGAACATGGGAATCGAGTCCCTACCTGTGTCTATAAGAGGTGTTTCTCCAGCGTCATCATGAGTTGTGAAGATACCATATTCCCCGAGATGAAAACGAAGGAGGAGAAGGAGAGCGAAGATGGAAGTAGAGTAACACAGTTAGAAACTTTAGTGGAGGAGTTAAGAGCACAACTAAATCAAACGAACCCTTTCCTTACCCCTCAATTATCCACGGATAGCATGAAAGAAGGAAATCAAACGAAACCTGTCCATGCCCCTCAATTATCCACGGATAGCGTGCAAGAGGGACTCTTCAAACCTCGAGATATTCCAGTATTAGAGTTAAATCAACTACAAGGCCTTGACGCAACGGCCCGCCTCCAAATGTTCTTTGAATTAATTGAACAATGTAGCTCAAGCGACGCAACACGCATCCAAATTGCAAAAGGGAGTGTGTCCAGAATTCTCAATCTTAATCCACAACTATCAAGCAAACCACAAGGTAGAAACATGGTCGGCCCTTAAAAATCTTTTCGAGACCGAGTTCACCACCGAAGTGAGTGTTGATAGAGCCTGGCAGGCAGTGGAGACAATGAGTTACGACTGGGGGGAATCTCCTCAAGCTTTCACACATCGTTTTATTTGCCAACATGCGGTGATTGCGACAAAACTCCCAAATGAAAAATTCCCCGACCGTGATAAGACAATAAAGAGAAAACTGTGGTACGGACTACCAATCGCGTCGCGAGAAAAATTAGAGGGATTCCTAGATGAAGGATATCCCCTAAAAAAATTCCTAGACCGCATCGAACACGAGCGGCAAATACTCGAAGAAAGACCGATTCAAAGGATTAACATGATTCCAACCCCAAAGGGAGAAGGAAAAGGAAACGGGAGAGGAAGCGATAAGTACACACGTTCCTCAAAACCCGAAGCCACCGAGGACGAAGTGGAAAGTCTAAAACAACAAATCCAAGAACTTAAGGCCAGTTTGGCCCAAGTGAAACTAGAAAAATCATCCTCCCACGCGAGTCCTTCACGGAGGGAAACATTCACTCAAAAGTATTGCGCTTATTGTCAAACACAAACGCATAACCTTCCGGAGTGCTGGAGGAAACCTCCGCTAGGTCATTGTTTCGACTGTCGCAAACCCGGTTGCCGGAGGGGAGATCGAAATTGTCCTGGACGTGCCCAGGCAAATAGTCCTCAACATCCAAGTCAAACTCAAAACCCTAGACAATTATCATGACTAGACGGTGACGATATTTCACCCACTATCCACGTGAATATAAACGGGAAGATAACAGAAGCGATAGTAGACACAGGGAGTGGTTATACTTTAATCAAAGAATGTACAGCAAAACGGATCGGAGGGGAAATAAATAAACGACGGAATCCTCCTCACCTCGTAGGAATCACAGACATTCTGTGATGTTCATTCAAGTTGAACATTCTCGGCATGATATGGGCAGAAATTGAAATCGGTGACGGACAAAAGTTTAAAAAGTGGTTTCCCGTTATCCCAGACTCTTATCTCAACGGCGATGTACTTCTTGGGTGTGACATCCTCACAAAAGCCACTCTCACCTGGGATGGAAAAAGTAGAGCAATGCGCTGGGGTGACACCCCCCATACCGTGAATCACATCCGTCGAAAAAGAAACAAAATCAAAAGAATACAACTAAACCCGGTGGAAGTCGTGAAACAGCCACGAAACCCTTCACAGATAAATCTTCTCACTCCTGTGAAAATAAACCCTTACCACTCCAGTTTCAAGCAGGTTAACGTAAATGAGTTACCAGGCTCTAACCTCCTTGTCTACCCGCGGGAAAAGGTTAGCAAAAATAGTTACCCTTACTTAGTACAAGTGTCAGCAGAAAGTTCAATTTACATTCCCTTCACGAATAATACCAAGAAGGAAAAGTTTTTGTGCAAAGGTACTATACTCGGGTCATACGACAAAGTGGAAATTCCTCACGCGAACACAATCAATTCCATTCATGAAGTCCACAATGACTTAATACCGGTAAATGATAACGCACAGCCGAAAGGAACTCGTACCCAAAGGTTAAAAGAATTAATCAAGGGACAAAAATGGAAACACCTGACTGTTTCAGAACAACAAGAATTACAACAAGTAATTCTAGAAAATGATCCGCTTTTCATCCTAGACCAAAACGAATTAGGTCTCATAAATGGTCCTCCGGTTCATATAAAGGTGGATGACCCTCAGCCCAGTCGAGGACCTTCGTACCGTTATCCCGAGAAAGCCAAGGAACAAATTTCACATATGCTTCAAGATATGGAAGAAAGAAATATCATAGAAAGATCCACGGCCGCATGGTTATCACCGATCGTCTTGGTAAATAAACCAGATGGTAGTAAGAGAATGTGTTTAGACTATCGACACATAAATAAACATCTCGCCACAGACATTTATCCTCTTCCACGATTGGAAGAATTGGTAGAACAAGCCGCTGGTCAAAAGTATTATGTCACCTTAGACATGCGCGAAGCATATTTCCAGATCTTACTCGATGACGAAAGCCGCGATCTAACCACCTTCAGCGACGGTGTCACCTTATATCGTTTTCGACGCCTACCATTCGGGCTAAACTGCTCACCCGCTATATTTTCCAGGCGGATGGCTTCAGTATTAACTCCCCTCCTTCAGAAGGGATGGGTAAAAAACTACCTGGACGACTTAATTCTATGGGCTCCTACGTTTCCTCTTCTTTTGGAACGTCTTAATCAACTCTTCGAAGTCCTTACTACAAATGGGGTGAAAAATCTAACCTCAGTAATGTGTACTTTTGGACTTAAAGAAGTCCACTTTTCTCGGTCATCGGATCTCAGCCGAAGGAAGTAAGCCGGACCTAAAAAACGTGGGAAGCCGTTTTCAAAAATGAAAGCTCCCAAAATGGTCAAAGAAATCCGACGTTTCTTAGGGATGTGTGGTTTCTATAGGAAGCATGTTCCTTCGTTCGCGAAAGTTGCAGCTCCACTTACAAATTTAACAAGAACCCACGTCACTTTCACCTGGACGGATGAGTGTCAACATGCGTTCGAACATCTCAAGTCGTGCCTGATAAATGCGCCTGTCCTGGTAAGGGCACAAATTCATGAACCTTTCATTCTTACAACAGACGCGAGTAACACTCACGTCGGAGGGGTTCTAAGTCAAGTTCAGTCAAACGGTTCCAATTGCCCCATTGGGTATTTCTCCAAGAAACTAAATTCTTGCGAAACACGTTACTCCGCCACCGACAAAGAAGCGTTGGCCATAGTTCTCACCTGTAGAAATTTCCATCATTATCTATGGGGCTCTAAATTCTCAATTGTCACGGATCACCAACCCCTCACCAGTATTTTTAAAAGAAAAACTAAATCTCCCCGGATGACCAGGTGGATCCTAGAAATGCGCGAATATAATTATGCGATTAAATACCTGAAAGGCAAAGATAACTTCGTCGCGGACCATCTGTCGCGTCCAGTTGGGATGATAACCCGCCGACCCGAGACTACTTGGTTGGGACTAAACCAACCACAATTCATTCTACGTCAAAGGGAAGAACCCGTGTGGAAAGAGTTGGTGGAATATCTGGAGGGAGGTAAAGTTCCTACCAAACGCATACCGAAAGCCACTTTGGATCAGTTTACGGTAATAAATGACATACTATATTATGTTCGAGAAAAAACCGATGGGAGTCTACAGTATGTCCTCATAATTCCTCGTAGTATGACCGGTCTCGCTCTCCAACATGCGCATGAATTATCAGGTCACTTAGGACAAAAGAAAACCATCAAGAAAGCCGAGGAGCTATACTATTGGGCAAATCTGAAAGTAGATGTGTGTGAGTATGTCAAAAATTGTGTAACTTGCCAGAGATTCAAAGGAAGTAGAGGGTTACAACAACCCTGGAAGGAATTACCTCCAGTAGATAAACCCTTAGAGAGGATAGGGATAGACCTCACTGATATGGTAGCCGGAGAACAAGGTTACCGTTATGTTATGACGGTAGTCGATCATTACAGTAGGTTTGTTAGGTTCTTCCCCCTTAAATCCAAACACACTACACACATCATAAAGACCATGTGGCAGTACCTGGCGGACTATGGGACACCCCGCAACATCGTCCTGGACAACGGAGGAGAGTTCACCAGCCGGGAGTTCCAGCAGTTCTGCACACGACACCAAATCACTCTGCTATACGACCCCCTACCACCCTCAAGAAAACTCGGTGACCGAGAGGATGCACAGGACCCTGAAGTCAGTCCTTTCGACCCTGTGCCAAGGACACCCTCTTCGTTGGCCCACATTGTTGCAGCCGTGCCAAATCACTATGAATCAAGCGGTACACACCTCCACTGGACAACAACCCTACTTCGCTTTCTTCTCTCGTCATGCCCCCAGGCTCGTTGGAGCAGCTTTACCCGACGTCGAGGGAGAACAAGACGACATGGACGTGGCACACGCCCTAATCCGCGAGACGCATCAGAAAATGTCGCGTCGGTACAGGGACGTCGCAAACCAAAAGCGAAAAAATCAAGTGGTGGAGGTAGGAGCACTGGTATGGGTCAGAAAAGAGACCACAATACCAGGCACATGCCGTAAACTCAATGTGAAATGGGATGGGGTCTATAGAGTAGTGGAGGTACGTTTGGGTGGTAGCGTGTATGTGTTAGAGAATGTTTTCACGGAAAAACAAGTGCAAAGAGCCGCCGAACAAGTGAAGCCCTATCATGGCAGTGAAGAGTGGTTAGTAGAACCGGTGGAGAGGGTCCTACAACCCGACCCGGTGGACGAACAACTAGCCCCTCGTGTCAGGAGACCTCCTAGAAGGCTCATTGAGGAAGAGTGAATGTTATTTTAGGTTAAGATGTGTTAGAAATTAATACTGAGTCACAGAGGTGAGTGGGTGTCAGACTAGATGAAATAATTTGGTCTAGGAGATTTCTCATTTCTAGAATTCGGAGTGTCTAATTTTCACGGGCTCAGCCTGGTTCAGTGGGAGGAGTGTTTTAATTCGAGATAGTAGTACTGCTACTCACTTCACAGTCGACCAGCTTGAGGTGTGGCGGACATTTCAGGACTCGTAAGGCTCTCGTTATCTAACCTGAGGGTAGCCGGTGTGCACCCCTGGGATGAACCTTCCGACGAAAATGCGGGGACTGAGTCAGGATTTGACAACCACGTCACTACTCAGGTCAGAGGTCGATTGGGATACTTCCTTTCATTGAATATTCGTGTAATCTAAACACAAGCAGACACCCGTTTTCAAAGAATAGAAGAATTTCCATTAAATTCCCTCTAAATTCGTCCCATACACACCTCCTCTTGACGCAGCTTTAAAACGGAAACAAAAGATCCGTGAGTAGTTAATTTGATATTGAAGAATTTAATTTTCCCGGAGAATAGACGTGTGTAATGCCCGTTATTCGGAAGAGATAGGATGGGAATTCTTATCATATAATTCCCGGGTTATGTCCCGTAAGCAATTCAATCTTTTAGTTTTCTCGTGTAATTTATCTTCCTTCTCTCATTCTCCCTTCTATCTTCCTTCCTTCCTTTCACCCCCCCCCCGATATTCCGGGTACGAGTCAACATTCGTGGGACACTTATTTCGCGATCATCGATAACTAAGAGGTTCAAAACTTTTCATCCTCCCCTCACCCTCCTATCAGATCAAGGAACACTCCTAGATTCTTAATGTCCTTCAAACTAGACACAATAGTGACAGATCACGTTCATAAATGGATGTGTTAGTCGAGTTATTTGCTAAATTAAAAGTCGACCAAATTTATGGTTCGACTCCACTACCTCGTCTCTCAATAAAACGCGTTCGTATGCTTGAAACGAAACCCAATAACACTTTCCCTGGATATTAGAGTAGACATATTAAATTCTTCTATATCAAAGTAACAGAACTGTATTATAGGCAGCCCTTTCATAGGTACACTTGTTACATTATTTAATTAGTCATTCCGGGTCTATAAGCTCTTCAGGAGAGGCCAATATCATAGAATTCGAACATTCCTTTTCATCCCAACTTCACCTTAGCTACCACGAGGAGTCAGTCGTCTCTACACTTCATTGTAGGTAAGACCTCGGCACCTCGCTCCTGTTTCCCCCCTTCCTTGTTATATTATATCTATCTATATTTCTATATATATATATAGGTACAGTTCAGTTTCACTAACGCATAGAAGGCCTGCCCCATTCTTATAAGTGTTATTAACAGAGTCGTCTCTACACTTCATTGTAGGCTTCGACGGGAGTGTCTCGCTCCTTCCTCTCCAGAAACCAGGCCACATGGTACAGTGAATCCCCACACCAACTCATTCCTCTCACATTTTCTCTCCTATATATATATTCCATGTATACCTATAGTGCTCAGTTGATACGGACATAGGTGGTAGTTCTAAGAATGATTCTGTGAGGGAGGTTATGCTCTAAAGAGCTTGCCCGTTCCAGATTAGAGTTTATGTATGTGTCTAAGATCTCAAACAGAAATAATGTTTCATGGTGAATAAATAGGATGATGTTTCAAATATAGTTCTTGTGTTTATTGCAAAAACCCCAGGTGATTATTCCGCGTGTTAGGATAATACTTCCCCACACTTCCAAAAGAGTTTTTCAGCCTTACTCGGTATAATACTATATATCTCCCCGACTACCATTAATTCTCATGTATATTCACGTGCTCAGGGAGTAAACCAGAGAACTACTCGCTTGAGCTGGTGGCAGCACTCCCCTTACCCCTTAACTCATACCCTTTCCCCTTAACCCCTACCCCTACCCCTTCCCCTTAAGTTCATTCCCATTTCAGTACTCTCCGCAGCGAGAAGTGTTCGTACTATAATCAAATAGTGAAGTCATAAGACAAATTTCAATTCTCAATTCTAGTTGTAATCAATGAAAAATCCTAACCAAATTAATTTCATTCAGATAACAAAGGCACCAGGTATAAACTTCTTCATAGGAAAGTTCTGGCAACACACCACCAGTCCACTGGGTTCGTCTTTTGTGGACCTCTTCCACTCCACATATCTCTGTTCAGCGTCTGTCCTCTTGCACCACTGGGCGCAGAATAGCCTCCTTCATTTCTTCTCTTGTTTAGTCCTTGGTACGTGAAGTTCACCTCCTCAGCAACATATGCAGGTTCAGTCTTGATGGTGATGCCAGAACTAGTCCCGGAACTTCCTTGAGTGCCACTTGAAGGTACAGCCTTCATGCCAAAAAAATTTCTTAAGGCATCAATCATTTGTTGGAACATGGTGTCTGGCTTGCTGTAATCTACTGCAGTTAAGGCTAGTTGTTTATCTCTGTGTGACAGACCAGGACAGTCAAGCAGTTTGAAGGCCAGAATGCTTGTGGGTATCACTATGCCATGTTTTGACAGCTTTTTGTCCCTCTTCTCAAACTCAGAGACATATGACTCAATGTTAGTGTTGTCCCCCTTCCGAAAAGTATCAAAATCAGACCAGGAGTCATAAGCACTTGTCAGTTCATCCTTCTTGTACCTTTTGTCCAAGTACTGCAGAAGCTTAGTCATACCATCGTCAGCATTTAATTCTGCAATTTCTACTTCACTAAAAACTCTGTCTCTCACCTCGTACCTTCTGGGAACGACAAGGGAACTGTTATGGCGTGTTTCTTTTTCTCCGTAATTGTCACCAGCTGCCATGCTTCCAGTTCTGTCTTCCATCTGTCATAGCTTTTATCTCCACCAAACACAGGTGGCAGCCACTTTCCACCCTGGTCGCTCATCTTGCACTGTTATTGTAGTGGACTCTGCTCCTTAGACAGCTGGTGCACAGTGTTCACCACTTATTCTCGGTCTTCTGCCTCGTTGTCACTGACCATTCTTGCCAGGAACTACGCTCTGCTACCATTTGTTAAACCTGCATACTGGCAAGAATGGATAGACAGAGTCCTGGTGGTCGAGTGACAAGATTATTGAGACCCGTCTGTAGTACACATCCACGGACTGGCGGCCATAGCGATCCTACCCGAAAACCCTAAACACAAAACAAAAGATGTTGAGAAGCGCCTGACTTAAGGCTAATAACATTGTTAACTTAAGGCGAATTTTGGTGAAGAAGCCGTAAGAAGCCGGCTTCTTGCAGCTTGCGTTTTCTGTTATGGCGGGGCACTTTTAAGAAGCCGGCTTCTTACGGATTGGCCCAGCTGGTCAAGCCGGAAGAAGCCATAAGAAGCGAGAGCCAGGGCTCGCTTACCACGGCTTCTTCCCGCTTGTTACCGTGACGTCAGAGATAACAACAAATATGGCGGGGAGGGCAGAGATTCTGACACAGTGAGTATCGTCGTAGAAATACTGTAATTACAGATAACAGGACAAAAGTAAACACATAGATGTACATTCAGAAGCATGGACATACCTTAAGACCACGAACAAGAATATACAAGGTTAATGACACGACAGGACAACTTTAAAACTGGTGAAAGAATGATCATGTCTTATCAGGCTGACGATAGTCCCTAGCAGCGACGTTGTAGTTTTTGCTGAATTTCGCTGATAATATGGCACAAATTAGCCTCATTTGTACATTTAGTAGCAAGGGCTTAACTATTGGACCACACTAATAGAGCTAAAATGGAATGGCATGGTGATAGGAGAACGTCGTCTGGTGAAATAACTTTCTCGAGTCTTTTATCATTAACACAAGACGTTGTTTTTCTAATTTTACTAATATGCAATCAAAAGCGGACCGGAAACGTTTTCGCTGATTCATTATGCTCCAATTTTGGTTCTTAGAGATTTCTCACACTTGTTGAGAACGTGAAAATGTTGGAACTCTCGCCGACGGGGACGAGAGTACCATAAACCTTCACCATCATCCGAATTCCACCACAAAACATTGCAAGATATCTTAAGTATGCATTACATTACTGTTGACGGACATGAACAATATTAATGTGTAGGTAGAGGTGCTGATAGGTATTGTGGAAATGACTAGCATTGCGTTGAGGGAAAATCTTAAGAACAAGGGCTCCACGGTAAGCTGACCCAAATGTTGGCTCTATGTGTTATACTTACTGTCCTTAACACATCTGTTTAGATTTTAATGAGTGCCGATCCTTACTTTGCTTACATGGCCGATATTACATTTCAGGTTCTTGAGAAAAACTAAGTCCAGTAGGGTTAGGTTAGGTCAGGTCTGGTCAGGTTAGGTTAGGTTAGTGCACAGCCCGATGGGCTCGAGGGGGGGTGCTAGGTTAGGTCTGTAGAGTTTTGTCATCTTTAGAATAAAGGCTCAACCTCCTATCTTCTTCTTCTTATAGCCAACAAGCTTGGGGACAAGGTGGAAACCGAGTTTTTGGGTGGGGGAGCACACAATAGGGAAATTGGCGGCCTTAAAAACCCCCGGGGCCCTTTAAATTTCTTCCCGCTTCCCGGGGTTTTGGCCAAGTAAAACCGGTAAAAGAGATTAAAGGAAAAATAATGGCGGGGGGGGGGGCCCAAAGGAGATTTCCCTTGAAAAAAACCCGGGGTTTTGGTTTTTTTTTTTTTTTTTTTTTTTTTTTTTTTTTTTTTTTTTTTTTGGGGGGGGGGGGGGGGGGGGGGGGGGGGGTCCCAAATTTGGGGTTTCAGGTTAACAAGGGGCCCTTAACCATTGAAAAATTTTTAAAAACCCGGACCTTATTTTCCCACGGCCGAATTACAAGGTTTTGAAAAAAATTTTAAAACCTGGGTTAAGGAAGTAAATGGGTCTTTATTGGGGGGTTTGCAAAGCCCGGGGGCCAGGGGGGTTGTGGGTTTAGGCGGGAATTTTGCTTCTTAAAAAAAGGCCCCAAAATTACCTTTTTCTTTTTACCAAAAAAAAAGGGGCTTACATTGGAAACCTTTTTTGGGTAAAAATAAATAAGGGAAAATGGAAAAAAGTGTCATTGAAAAAACTTTCCCTTTTTATTTTTTTGAGGGGTTTTTCCCCTTAATTTTTCTTCCCCCCAACCAAAAACCCCGAAATTTCCACCTTTTTCCCCAAATTTTTTTTTGGTTTTTAAGGAAAGGAAAGGATTGGAGGGGAAGGGACCCCTTTTCCCCAAATTTTTTCCCAAAAAAATTAAATTTCTTAATATAAAAATTTTATGTTTAAAATAAAATATTAATGTTATTTTAATTGTTGTATTTTGTAATATTTTTGGGTTTTTAAAAATTTAAAGCCCAAAAAATAATGTTTTGAAAAGGGTTAAATGGGTTTTTTTGGGTTTCCCTTTGAATTTTAAAGGGTTGCCTTTTCCCCTTTTTAATGGGATATTACATCCCCGGTTTTGAAAAAACAATTAGGGTTTAAGGAGGCGGGATTATTAATTATCCAGTGAGGGGCCTTGGGGGGGGTTTTTGGTTGGCCCGTTAAGTTTTTGAAAAAAAAAAAAAAAATAAAAAAAAAAATTTTAAAAATTGGGGAAAAAAAAAAAAAAAGGGGGGTTTTAAAAAAAACAAAAAAAAAAAAGGAAAAAAAAAATTTGGAAAAAAAAAAAAAAAAAACCCAAAAAAAAAAAAAAAAGGGGAAAATTTTTAAAAAAATTTTTCCCCAAAAAAAAAAACCCCAAAAAAAAAAAAAAAAATTTTGGGAAAAAAAAGAAAAAAAAAAAAAACAAAAAAAAAAAAAAAACCCGAAAAAAAAAATTTAAAAAAAAAAAAAAAAAAATAAAAAAAAAAAAAAAAAAAAATAAAAAAAAAAAAAAGAAAAAAAAAAAAAAAAAAAAAAAAAAAAAAAGAAGGAAAAAAAAAAGGGAAAAAAAAAAAAAAAAGGAAAAGGAAAAAAAAAAAAAGGTTTTAAAAAGAAAAAAAAAAAAAAAAAAAAAAAAGGGGAAAAAAAAAAGGAAAAAAAAAATAAGAAAAAAAAAAAAAGGGGAAATTTCCCCTATTTCCGACTAATTCCGTGTATCGTAAAACTTTGCCCCGCTCATCTGACAAAATTTCGTATACTTACTACTGAAAGGCCATCACAAAATCACAAAATACGGGGCAATTAAAAAAAATCAGAACAGTCCCAAACGCATATACTAAAACTTATTCGGAAAAAGCACGCAAAAACCCGGGAAACTGGCAAAAAAAGTGTTGAAGCCAAATTTTTTTTTAAAATTTAAATTAAGGTCCGAAAAACCGGGGTTCCGTGTATACACTAAACTTTGGGAAAGTACCAGGGAGCATCATGTATAACCAAATTTCTTTGGGTTTTGGTACATTAAGTAGGATTGGGGTTAGGTCAAGGGTGTTTCTGCATATGGGAAAATACAAAATTATAAAATTTTTTTTATGAAAAATTGAAAAAAAATTTGTTGAATATGAATTTTAATCGTTTTTACGGGCTATTTTTTTTTTTTTTTGGTTTTCCCAATTAAATCTGACCCAAATTAAAGTATTCCCACGGGCCCCCTTTGTGCATTAAAATTCCCTGATTTTTAAAATAAAAAAATTATTTTAGTGTTATTTTGGTTTAAATTTGTTTTCTGTTTTTTAAATTTTTTACTTTCTTATAAAACTTCTAAAAGGTACACATCAAAAACATACTTTTTTATATTTTTGCTTTTCCCTTGTATTTTTTTCCCCCTTTTTTATCTATAAAGGGGGGGGGGAAAATATCGGAAAAAATTTAGGATAAACAATAAACTGACTATTGTCATGTATAAACAAACACTCTAATGCTGTCTGTCTCAAATTTCCCTTTCATAGAAAGGGGTTTTTAATCTGCAATAGAAAACCCCCAAAGTCAAATTTTTCAGGTATGTATTTTCCGGGTTTGCATGAAGGGGTTCTCCGCCCGAAGATAAAGGAGAAGCCCCTTAGAGAAGGAGTGAAGGGGGAGAAAAAAATAAAAAAATTTTTAATTTTTTTTTCCATGAAAACTTTGGTTTTTTACTATCAAATTTCATCACAGATGTTCTATGCCAATATAAAACAAAAATGAAACTTCTTCTAAAAGTCACGAAAAATAAAAAAAAATACATAAAAAAAAAAGTCAAACAAAACCCTTTAAAAAGGGAAAATTAATTATAACTTTAAAACCAATAAGAACTAAAAGCCCATTTTAAAATATCTTTAAAATACTACAAACATATGCAACTGCTATTTGTTAAGGGGGAAAAAAAAATTTAATTTTTTTCATTTTGGGGTTTAAATTAAAAGAAAATTTATAAGTCAAGCCCTTAAAAAGTGTAAAACCTCCATTAATTTAATAAATGAAAATAAAAGGCAAATTGTTCCTTTTTTTAAAGGCCTTTTACAGTGAAAAGGCCCGGGCCCACCATCTTTTCGGTTTCCTTGGGCCAAAAAAGGTTTTTTAGCTGCCTTGTTTACTGGTTTGTTTTTTTCCCGACAAGGGGAAAACAGATACCCTCCGGATAAAACCCCATTGACAGCCTTATAAACAGCGAACTTTTTCATAAATATATGTCTTTAATTTTTAACCATTTTAACTCTTTAATGATAGGAGAAACCCGTGTCCTTCTTTCTGCTCCCCCAAATAGCTAGTTTAGTTTGAAAATATTTTGCGTTTTAAAACGCAAAAAAGTAAAGTTGAGAAAAGTATTGTTGAGTCCCTTACCCATAAAGTAAATTTATTAAGCTGGGGGAGAGAGAAAAGAGAGAGAGAGAAATTTAAATTTTTAAAGCCAAAAATTAGCCAAGAATGAAAAAAACCCCCCCATCTTCCAAGCAAAATATAAAACATCCCAACCACCAAAACGGAAAAAACCCGGGACTGGCGGGCAGATGATTTGGCCGTTAATGAAATCCCCCCATTATACCTGACCCCTTTCCATCAGGGGGCAGCAGTTAATAAAAAAATAAGTCATAATTTGGGCCTCGACCCCGCCACCCCATATGATTTCCGAGGGGCCCGCCCTTTTACCTTGCCCTATTAAAAGTCCCCTTTGGGTTTAAAGGGCAAAAAAACATTACTTTTAAAAATATGTTTTGAAACCATTCACAATATCGTCAGTCAGTTATCGTAACTTATTAATGGCTTTCAAATTCCCCGGTAACCCCCTTTCGTCAGTGTGGTTGTTTTGTTTTTTAATTTCGCGTGAGCGCCGGCGGGGAGCCTCGAACACCCCCCCCTGTCAGCCGTTCTGGCCCGGGGACGAAAACGAGAGAGAAGCCCGTAAGAAACCGGCCCTTTTTAAGGCTTCCCCTCACCAAAAATTTGCCTTTAACAGTAATGGCCCCATAAATTGTTGGGTTTGGCAGTGTTGTGTGCCCTTTTAATAAAAAGTGTGTGCCCTTTTAAAACCCTTTTTTTGTGTTTATCTTCCCGGGTTTTTTGTCACAGTTGTTTTGGGCATTTCCCTTTTCCCTTTACACAGTTACCCGCTTTCCCTTTCCCTTTAACCCCGCCCCACCCCAAAAATACCTTCAAACATTGCCCCTACTGCTTTCATACCTTTTTATTCCCCCTCTTAATCCTTCAAGTCCCCCATCAAACTGCTTATATCTATAGTCCGGGGGCCCCAAATTAACCTGGTCCCGGGGGGGTGGAGCGGGGCCAAATCCCCGGGTGTCCCCACATCAACCCCCCCTACCCCGGGGGCCAGGTCACCACCCTCTTTCCCCCTCATTTTTCTCGGATGACCGGCGGGGGGGCCTGTGGGCCCAAAAATCTTCGGCCGGCAACCCTCCGATGAGCTACTATCCCAAAAGTATGAAAGGTATCAGGCCCCGTTTTTTTTTAACCCCTCAAAAACGCAAACCATTCACAAAACCAAGCAGCCGTATTTTAAAACTATATGATTAAAAAATAGCAATCTAATGCCCAACAGTTGAGAGAAAGTCCCCATCAGCCTGCAACGGGGAACGTACACCACTTTCAAATTTCACCCAAACCACCCGCGGGACCCGGTTAAGTTGGGCCGATATAGCGTTACTCCCCTTTTCCCAAAAAAAAACTTTCGGATCACAAAAAAAAAACGTAAAACACCTTTTTCTGCCCAACTTAGTATTTTTTTCTACTATAAAAAAAAAAATGCTAAAAACAGTAGAGGTAAAAAATGGGAGCATACCCCTATGTTGCGCATGGCCTTTTGTGGGTCATCTCCGTGGCGATTAACCCTTTGTCCTGTGGTGGGTTTTGGACCCTTTAAACCCCCCGGAAAACAGGGCTAGTGTGAACCCGGGGTTTCCACAGTTACCTTTCCCAGGGTTTCCCCCGGTATCTATTTATCAACCCCGAAAGGAAGGAAACAGCTTTTGGGGAGGCTGGTCACCGACTTTCCCTGGCCCGGACCCGGGCCAGGGCCTGCAGATTCCTGCCAGGGACGCTTTGCCCCTACACCACGGGGTTTACGCGACAGAAACCCAAATAAAAAGGCCTCCATTAAAGTAGTGTGAGAAAAAAAAATTAAAATGATAAAAAGTATTGAACTGTTCGTTTTGGGCAGGGTCATCAAACAATCACTGGGGGCAAAAACGCCGGGGGGCCATCGCCTCGCCCCTCCTACGACGCCACTCCCAGGGGAAACACCACGCGCAGTCCCCATTCAGGGCCCCCCTTTCCCCTACCAAGCAACTCTTTGACAAAAAAAAATCAACTTGCCCCCGCCACGGAACCTTGTGGGCTCCTCCATGGCCCGGGCTTTTCTCTTGGGAGAACAAACCCTGGGAAGGATCGGTTTTTGGGGAGGTGGGTTCATGCCCATTAGGCCAAAATTTGGGGCTGACGGGGGCTATGCAAAATTAAAAAGGCCTCGATTCAATCTTACGTTTTAATCGGGTGATAGGGCCCGTACGTAAACATCCCCCGCGATACCCCCGATTAGGGGAAGACACTTATTACCAAAGGCATCGATTCGCCTCTTTTAAGTAGCTATTTATTGTCCATGGGCTCACAAAACCCTAGAGTAAAAAAGGGGTCACAAGCAAAATTGAAGATCCGGAAACTTTGTCCTCCTGGAAAAGGTACCCGACAAAAAAAACCAAAAACCCCCTGCTGAGGGGAGTCCATAAAACCATGGGGCTATGCCAATCCGCCGTAAGACTTCTTGTCGTGACCCGCCGTCATTATGGACTGCGCTACCAAGGTTTGTAAAACTTTCCAATATCTCAATGTCCTCCCCACACGCGTGAACAGACTGTACTGTTTCATCTAGTAAGCCTCCAAACACCTGGACCTTGGTCTTGAGCCAGGAGACCTCAAGTTCCAAAGGCTTTGCCTCCTCGTGCAGCGCCTCGAGAGCCATCACCAGGATCTCCAGCGATTCAGAAAAGATTACTGTCATCATCGGCAAACACAAGATCAGTAATCTTGGTGCTGCCGAGGGATGCTCCACAATCAATTTGATCTACAACTTTGCCCAATACCCAGTCCATACAAGTGTTGAAAAGTGATGGTGCAAGGACGCACCCTTGCCTCACTCCTGTATTCACAGGAAAGAAGCTGGATATATACCTCCCCCACACTTCACAGCACTCTCAGTCCCAAAATACAGTCCTTGCAGGAATCCCGCGAAGTCGCAGAAGATCCCAGAGTGACTCACGATGCACTGAGTCAAACGCCTTCTGAGATCAACATAGGGTGCAAGCATCCCTTGTCGAAACTCACGTCGGCGTTCCACCAGGACACGAAGCGCTAGGATACGGTCCGTTGTTGACTTACCAGGCGTGAACCCAGACTGCTGAGGTCTCTCTCTCTCTCTCTCTCTCTCTCTCTCTCTCTCTCTCTCTCTCTCTCTCTCACCAGGGTGGCGCGGTTGGTAGAGTTGTGGACACGCTTGCAGAATCCCTGCATTCGGTCAGCGGTTCGAGTCCACCAAGTTCGTCCTGGCGTGGTGGCGCTTTGTATAGTCAATAACCTTGTAGTTGGTACTTGCAAAGTGTCTAGATATGATCAATGTATCTTATCTTTTTCTCTCTCTCTCTCTCTCTCTCTCTCTCCTCTCTCTCTCCTCTCTCACTCTCTCTCTCTCTCTCTCTCTCTCTCTCTCTCTCTCTCTCTCTCTCTCTCTCTCTCTCTCTTAAAAAAAGTTTAATCTTTATGATCTGTTGTAAAGGCGTCATGTAGCCACCCACGCTTGTGTTTGTTTTGAGCAAGTAAACAAACAGGTGGAAGTGGTGATGGAAGTGGTAGTGAAGACTCTTTGAGCTGCCTTGGTGGTGACAAGACGTATGTGCTTCGGCTCCTCCAACGCAATCCTACCATACCGCTTTCGCTGGCCACGACACTACACTACGTGGTATTGTGTGCCTGGTTTCTGCTGTGTGGGGCCTGTGCTTGCCTGTGCCCTAAGACTCCCTGCTCCCGTGACCATGCCGCTTGACGAGGACGTCCACATGGACACCATCTCAGTTGGCCCCAAGAGGTCCCGCTCGCCTTCCCCTTCATCTGGTGAGACCCTACAGACTGAAAAGTCATGCAAAACCACACGCTCCTATGCCACAATCACTGCCTCACCTCCTCCCCGCGTTGCTACACCCACTGCTTCTGCTCCCACTGCTTCTGCTCCTGCTTCCACCTGCCCTTCTACTCAGCCTCCACGCCTCATCATTATCAGGTCAGCTGAGGGGCTCCGGTCCTTCATTAACCCTGGGAAGGTGTCCCGGGCAGTTTTTAACTCCATTTTTCAAAGAAATTCGTGTCTAGCACTCTAACCATCACCGGGGGGGGCAAGGTATCAAGTTCGAGGTGGACACTGACAACCTTGCCCAGCCCCCAAGTCTGTCACAATGCTGGGGAGTGGTCCGTGAAGTGCTGGTGGCTGGGTGGCCATCGGACGACGACCCGACCTACATGTTTCGTGGAGAATTTTCCCTACTCAT